>JAJOOS010000934.1:0-52318 GCA_029582725.1 Solanum chiquidenum | reverse complement strand
ATGTATTTCTTTAGTTCTTGAATTACACATGCTAGGTCAGATATTTCAGTTATTCAGTTATACATGCCTCAGTTATTAATGCATCAATATCAGTTTAATTGTTGCATTCTCAGTTTGCATATTCAGTTCGAGCTATCCAGCAACTTACATAAATTTAGTCATAATGAGTTAATTACTTAATACATTAGGAGTAGCATAATACCGAGTTGGACTAGGGTTCAGCGTACCCAAATAGTCCCAGAACTACTAGCCACGTATGTTGTAAGTCCCCTCTGTTGGCATCATTTCAGTGATCACGCCAACATGCCTCTATACCACTGGCAGGGTATATTGGGTCCTCTCGACGGGGCGTATACATCGGACTCCACATTTAGCTCATGTGGTTTTATTATCGGTTATTAGTGGCTCCCACAGTTCAGTCAGACTCTATTGCATTGCCCACATTTACAGTTCATTCAATATTCAGTCAGCATGCTTTAAATTGGTCATTGCATTCAGTTAGTTCAGATTCAGTATCTCATCTTATGCATATTATTTCATTGCTTTATTGCTTTTTTTCAGTTATATGTTATTTCAGCTTTACTCTATCCTGCATGCTCAGTACTTTTCAAGTACTGACGCATACGTGCGCTACATCTTCTCGTGATGTCGGTTCAGGTTCTCAGCATCCAGATCACGCTTAGATCGATTCCAGATCTTCAGTTCAGCAAATTAGTAGTGGTGAGTCCTCATCCTCCGAGGACCAGAGACATGATATCCTTACTGCTTTCAGTTTTTAGTTTCAGTTTTACTAGATCTAGTTGGGGCATATCCCAATATTTCTAGTCAATTTAGAGGCTTATTTCAGACATAGTTAGATTCAACATAGTATTGCGTTAATATTTCTTTGTATTAAACTCATCAGTTTTCATTCATTTCAGATTCCGTATATGGGTATTCTCCATCATTTCAGATTTATTTATGATTATAGCTTCCGCATCAGTTTATTATCTTTATTATGCTCATGATCATGCCAGCTAGGTTAGCTTGG
Source organism: Solanum chiquidenum (assembly GCA_029582725.1). Lineage (NCBI taxonomy): Eukaryota > Viridiplantae > Streptophyta > Magnoliopsida > Solanales > Solanaceae > Solanum > Solanum chiquidenum. The sequence goes on along the minus strand of JAJOOS010000934.1, from coordinate 51,288 downwards.
GATCACTTGTGGTCCTAGGTCCCATGTCCGCATCTCAGGGGTAGTCTCAAGGTGTGACAGTAGGTCCGTCGGCGAGGTCTCGTGGGTGGGCCCTCTGGGATGGTTAAGTTGAGTGGTTTGTGATTGTTTTTGATAGAATTAGTAGAATTACATGTTATTAGAGTGAAATTACATGTACACATGCCTATTCTGTGATTCTAACTAATGTTATAATTCGGTTGATGCCATGAAGGGAAACTTTGTGGGTATAGGCTTGTCCTTATAGAATCGATGAATTATGATTAGAATTACTTGAGACTGAAGCTTAGATGATGGTCATGAGATCTAGGGCTTGAGAGTAAAGCTTATGATGTGAATTATTGGTAATTGATGTTATTGTTGAGGAAGGGATACTTCCCACATGAATTACCTAATTATGAATGTATGAAGGTGAAAGGTTACTCACATGAATGATTCTAGGTTTGAAAGGATTTCTCACCTAAAATGAATCTAGACTAAAATCTTATGTAATTGATGAGGCTTGAGGTGATTTCCCTTGACCTCCATATGAAAGGATATGAGGTGATTCCCGTATTCCTTAGAATTGAACAAGAGGTGAGTCCCCACGTTCTTACTATGATGAATGGAAATGGAGGCGAGTACCCATGCTCCTTAAGAAATGATGTGGAGGCGAGTGCCCATGTAAAATGATGAGATTGTGGAGGTGAGTACCCGCAATCTAAAAGTAAGTAAGGTAAGTGGCGAATACCCATTTTCCTTTGTAAGTTAGGCAAATAGGTTAATCCCCATGTCTTTAAAAGTAGGTATAAACTATGTGAATTATATTATGAAGAATGAATAGCTTGGATTGTTGCTTGATATGCCTTCCATGAGGTAAGTTGACTAGAGGCGGATGACCCAAGTCTTGACTAAGGCTAAGTAAGGTTGCTTGAGAAGTACTCCTTTATTATTATGATATTAATTTGTGTGCATTGATTATGCTTATGGTTTGTATTGACTAACCATGATGTTTATGTTGTTTATGCTAGCTATCATATTTAGTACATTATTGTACTAACGCATACTGCTGCCTACATTCTTATCAAATGTAGGGTCTGGCGACATAGATTCTCACACTCGTGGCTAGCTTCGTTATTGATCAAGGATATGAAGATTTGGTGAGCCTCATTGTGTTCGAGGATGTGATCACCACTTTCTCTTATGTATTTCTTTTATGACCTGGACTATTGTATGGGTTGTGACCCAAGACTTTATTCATGTGGTTTAGATGGTTTGAGACTGTGGTATTAGACTTCCGCTCATTTTTATAAAAGAGTTTGATTGTATTGAAAACTTTTAAATTCCCGCTCCTTTTTATTACTCTATGTTATGATATTCTAAGTGGCTTGTATGAGGCCTCTCGGGGTCTTATACGCCTTGTTACATCTAGGGGGTACTTCTGAGTTGTGACAATAGGAAACTCAATGCTTATAAATCAAGAACTCAGAACTCTATGATACCACTCATCTAAAGAATTCTCAAGATCTAGGAATAAGCTATTACTCTTTTACGAAAATTAGATAGATTTAGGGCATGTGGAAGAACTCATTTCATCACTATAATATCCTTACATACTTGATTATGAAGATATTAGACTAAAAACTTTGGTGGAGACTCCATTTATCTTGAGCTTAAGGAAAAATATTGGCTATCTTGGAGGAAATCTTTGAGGCTGGAATCTCTGGGCTTGATGTTGAAAGAAGAAACTCTTTCGTGAAGTAGTTAGAGTGGAAGAACTGGGGAAAACCTTGGATGGAAAGTTTTTCTTTATATCTTGAATTTTTTAGTTGCCGGTCGTAGTGTTCTTGAAGGAGAAGAGGAACTCGAGGTGAGTTTTAAGAGAATTCTAAATACATCAATGTTTAGATTGTTTATTTTTAGAGGAAAACTAGTTAGTTGAATGATATATTCAGTTAAAACACTAAAAAAATGCCTTTGAATAAGATTATAAAACTTGGCGAAGACCCAAAATAACCCTTAAACACGTGCATTAATTTTTTTTAAAAATCACTCTATGGTCCTTGTAAAATTCTACCATTCGTATTTCCGGTCGTAGAACATAGACTACCTGAAAGGACTTTACTAGAATGGTTATAACATTTTACTCTGAACTATTAATGAAGAAAACTTGGTGGCGTTGGAGAGAAGAATCATTGACCTTTAATTTGATAGGTCATGGTCCACCTAAAATCATTATATTCTAAGAGATATAATTGTTTGAAGTTGACTAAAGTATATTAATATTTCCAAACTTAATCAGTAGGGAAGATTTCAACTAAACTTTGTGCTTGGGGATTCTTATGACCTGAATTCATCTCCAAATTTATTTCCACACTAAAGAATTGACCTTAGCACCTAAGCACAATTTAATAATCACCCAATAAGACCTTATACACAAATGAAAAATGGCTCGGGTCTTAGAATATAAATTGTAACACCTCTCTATTTAAAAGAACTAGAATTAGAAAGACATAATCAAATTTTGAGAGTTTGACAAAGTTATGCTAAATATGAGTTTTGGGTCAACTTTAAGTAACCATAACTGCTAGAACATGATGATTTAGGTGAGCTACAAGATACCGTAGGAAAGATCTTTGAATTATCTTTTCAACGCCACCAAGTTTTCTCAATTTTGAGTTCGTACGAGGGAGATATGCCCATTTGAAGTCGGCATGTCTAGATAAGGAAAGTCCAAACCGTATTTTTGGAGGGTATTATGGTATTTTCTATACTCAATAAATTTATTTCATTTTAAGAAGTTTAATTGGGGTCTAAACTGAGTTAGTTCAATTTACACATTTATCAAATCACGCTAAAGTTTTTGGAGAAAGAACTCAAGAGGAGAAAGGAGAAGAAAAGTTCAAGATTCGTCAAGTTCTTGCGATTTTGATTGTGGATTTCACCAAAGATTCAATCCTATGAGGCATGTGAGACTTTCATAGCGTTGGGTTTGTTCACCCACGAGCCAAACATGTTTATTTCAGCGAAATTCTTTCTATAAAGTTGAAAGTTTGATGATCTTGAGTTATGTTCTTGAATATTGGTTTTTGTTCTTGAATTAAGTTGGGATTGTTGAGTTCTTGAGGAAATCGTGTCGATTTTAGAGTCTCTTATGAATAGATTATTGTGTACATGTACTGGGTATTTGAATCTAAAGAGAATTGAGAAAAAAAAATTGAATTTAGGCGAATTGGGATTAGAAAACTCAGAAGGAAAAAGTCGGGCGAATCTGGCAAGCCAATCCGCATCACGAACCTGCCTCCCCCTTTACAAAAAATTTTCTCCACGTCGCGGAGTGGTCACGGACCCTTCTGCCTCAAAATTTATTTTGCGACCAAATATTTAAATGCATCTCCGCTTTGCGGACTTGCTTATAGAGAGTGATTTCTTGATCGTTTCTTATGTTTAACTATCTAAAAACATTCCTAAACATCACGAGATCTTTCATATCACAAATCATAACCTTTAATTCATAATTCAAATTCAAGGTAGAGTTAAGAGTCAGGTCTTGAGAGTTCTTTGAGTCATTTTAAGAAGTCTTTTACAAATCTTTTAAACTTGTTTTAAGACTTAAGCATTGAGTTGAGTAAGAGTAAGAGTAAAGTTCATTTCTTCAAAAGATTATACGGGAACTAAGTATTCCCAAGAGTCACATTTAAATTAAAAAGGAAACACCGATTTCCAAGAGAGCTTTTAAGATAGTTTTTGAGTAATAATGTTAAACCACAGAAAGAGTTATGTTTTTAAACATATGAGTTGAGCATATTTTGAGAGTAGTATTGAGCAGCAATATGGGGACGAGTTCATAAAAACTCAAGTCTCCATATACCATGTAGCCATCGTGGGTAAAAAGGGTCATACTTTTTAGATGATTCCTTAATGATTTTAGCATAGACTAGTGGATCCACTTAGTTGAGACGTTCTATATCCCGGCAAGTTATAGGACAGTTCTGGCAGCGTGGGCAAGATGTTGTATTATCACATAGCTCATAGTGATGGTTGTCGGTTAGAGAAACTCCCACAGAAGTATATTTATTTAGTATACATATATATTTTGAGTTGTTATTGTATTTTTTTCAATACATTGAGTTGCTACCTATTGTTTAAATACTTTATATAAACTACATCTTTAATGTTGTTTATTTATGCATTGAGTTAAGTATCCATGAGTTGAGTAAAATTGAGGTAAGTGTTTCTTTCCGAATTCAGTTCAAGATTATGTCATGTTTAGTTTTCCCCTCGCATGCTCGTACATTCAATGTACCGATGCCTTTTGTCCAGCATCATTTTATGATGCATATATATGTAATCAGGATCAACACTCAGCACCTCGTTGATCCATTCGAGCACTCAGAGTCAGTTGGTGAGCCTCATTGCTTTCCAGAGGATCCCTCTGGTTATGTTTTGTTTTATTGCTTTGTTCATTTCAGTTGTTAGGATGATCGGGGGTCTTTTTCCAACATCCCTCTTAGTATTTAGAGGCTTCATATACAATTAGTTATTAGTTCTTTAGTCTTGCATTTAAGTTGTTTTGCTATAAGATTTGAGTTGCCTTTTCGGCTAAGTTGAATGTTTATTTCTAAAACATTCTAAGTTTAGTTTGAGGCAGTTGAGTTTAAATTGCATTTTGAATACTCTTATTAATGCTTCATGTCTTCCGCTGAGTAGTAAGTCAGGCCAAGGGTTCCCTTGGGGCCAACAATGGTTCTCGAGTGCCAGTTCCGCCCAGGGTGTAGCTCGGGCCGTGACAAAAAATTTGGGGGTGCTATAATATGTATTTATATTCACCTATTATGGATTTGTATTTGTATTCACCTATTGGCATGTGTAATTGTATTTGTATTCATTTGTTTCTATGTGATTTGCATTTATATTTGTTGTCATGTGTATTCGTATTTGTTTTTATTACCTTTTGTGTATTTGTATTCATTTGTTGCCATTAGTATTTATATTTCCTATCTAGGTAACTCCAACCCAACTTTCTATTTTACTCTCCACATATAGAGTTCTTTATTTTTTGAGACAACCAACTCCAATCTAATCTCTATTTTACCCTCTAAAAAGAATTTTTTTTATATATCCTCAATATTATACTATTATTTCTATTTCATATTTATTTTCTTATTTCATAATATAAATCATTTCTTTATTTTTTCCAAATACTCACCCTATATAATCTTCATACAATATTAAATTTTATTTCTTTTCAAATTCTTTATTTTATATAAAAGAGAAAAGACATAAAGCCACCATTGAAGTTGTTCGGAATTTTAAAAAATACACCTTAACTTTGCGAGTGTCCTATTACCCATGGCAATTTTACGTTGGTCTGACGTTGTATCAATGTCCTTCATGCGCCCATATTTCGTGACAAGACGAGTGGTGTTAAAATTAGTCAAAAGGATATATTTATTGTGGATTTAGATGGTTTCGTGGGGTAATAGGACACCGACAAAGTTAAGGTGTCTTTTTGAAAATTTAGGACAACTTCAGTGGTGACTTTATGTGTTTTCTCTACATAAAATTACATTCATTCTAAAGTTTTCTATAACATAAATTGCAATCAAATATTATATAGTATACATATTAATCGATAATTCAAATAAAAGTGAAACCATTTATGAAATACAATTACATAAACTCTATCTAAATACTCAACTTTCAAGATTATATGTTGCTACCATAAAGGCTCTATTAATGCATTACACCATTCAATATGAGGGGTTTTGTCGTTAATTTTTCCTATCTATCTAATTTTTGTACAAACAGGATATTTTCATTTAAATTATGTGCATTCTTCATAGTGATAATAATAATAATCTTAAACTATATCACTTAAAGTTACTATGTTTGACCATGACATGAGGCTTCACGAACTCTTCTATCATGCTACAATGATATTGCCTACCGAGTTGGAAAGGGTTCTTTGCTTTGTTTATGGGTTGATACTCCACCTGCTAATTGAGATCGAGTCTGAGTTCGTGATTCAGCACGTTGTTTCTTCTTGGATGTAGTTGACCATGCCCGTACTATGGAGAAATTCCACTGTAATGCCCATGAGGGCAGTGACAAAAGGGCTCGGCATCAGGGAATCTACAATGGGTCTCATTATAGGCCCAGTGGCTCCTATGATAGGCTTCACCAACGATTTTAGTAGAATCAGTCTAGGCGGCCTGTTTAGGTCTCACTTATGCTTTCAGAGGGTGATCAGTACAGTCAGGGTTACACTAGTGTGGGTCGGAGTTCAAGGAGTTCACACACAGGTTCTTAAGGACGTGGTGGCCATTATTTTGCAGGTTGGTCTTCATAGGGTTACTATTACTGTTGGGAGATTGATCATTGGTCTAGGGATTGTCTCCTGTGATGATTGCACCTGGTCCACATCTAGTGAGACCAGTTGCAGCGGTAGAACCTCCAGCTAGAGGGGACACCCAGATTTATGATTAAAGTGGTAGTTATCAGGGAGCTCGGGGTTGACCCCGGAGAGGCAGGTCTGGCGGTAGGACTGACGCTCAAGGTAGAGGAGAGCATGCTCATTTGTATGCAAAAGAGAAAATTTGAAAACAAATGGTGTCAAATAAAAGGATCTCATGATTGTAGAACTATTAATTAAAGTTTGCAACCTATGAAATTTCAAAAAATATGTACATATAATTATGAGTCTTGATTATCATTTCGACTGCTACGTTTGTGATGTTTTGACACCTTGAATTTAATTATGTATTCTAATGTACATTCATACAGTCCTATATTATAAAATTGTGTTCACAATATTATTTAGATATATTATAGGTTAACTCTCAACGAGACATTATTGTAGACCAAACTGTTAAATATTTACTAAAACTTATGTACATGGTATGATAATTTGCTTTTGTTGTATATATGATAGGGAATTTTTAGCATTAACCAATGTAACTCGCATACCTGGTTTATCACCATATTATGACATGTATGATAGACAACATCAAAGAGATTTGTTTTTTGAGCAACATATAAATATGCCCTTAAATATTGGTGTAATGCACTCATTGGGCCAAGTAGAAAATGTTAGACTAGTTTATGTGTGACCCAATTGATAGAAAGCCTATAAAATATTTTTAATGAAAAGTAAATCTCACATGTTGGATCAGTTAGTTGATGGACGTACCAGATTAATTCTAAACATCTATAAATTGATCCTCTATTCATTAGGGTTACCATATATTCTCTACACTCTTTCATCACTGACGACGGCTAGGGCAAGGAGATAACTAATATTTCAACAAAGTTTTTGCTAAGTTAATCTCATCGGGTATGCTTTTTATGAAGAATTTCATGTTATATTATCATGTTTAGAATCCTGATTTGTATATTTAATCGATGTATTAGTATAAATTTTGTGCTTGAAGTTTAAGTTTACAAAAAAAGTTTATGGAATTCAAGAAAGGCCAGTTAAAATCTTTCTGACATCTTTATATATAAAAGCACTAACGAAATATATTTTTACAATGTTAAGGTTATTCACTGAGAAAATGTATTTCTAATCAAATAAATCTCTAGAAGACCTCTTAAAAAGAAAATTATATTGCTCTAATAATTTTTTTAAAGGTGCACTATTAATCCATCTTATCATGCCCTTTTAATATATCATATCCTGCCAAATAGAAAAATAGCTAGCTGTCAAGATCATCTTCCAACATAATTAATGAATGACATACATTCTAATTCATCAATCCTACTTACCAACTTAGCCTATTATTTAATGAGATATATTTTTTATATTGTATTTACCCATTTTAACTTTACTCCATTCATCTTTAAAGCAACCTTTTTAAAAAAAATAAACTTGTTTCAATATATATGATATTATAAGAATAACACGAGTCATTGTTTGTTTTATCTTCATACATTGATGATCAAAATGCTAAATAACCAAGATGTATAAGAAAATATAAATAATAATACATTTAAATAGTTACTTTTATAAATAAAGATATTGAAAGTTATTCTTAAAACATGTACAAAAATAAATTATTAAAGGTTGTACTAGGTAGGTGATAGGAGTACTTTGGAATACTAATTTGAAGCAATACTTCATAGGTTTGGAGCATTATTGTCCCAATACCCTAACAAAGTAGCTCTTGAATTAGAAATAATGCACATACTCTCCTAGTGAATTTTGAGCAACTTCGATTCAATTTTTGACAAAGTTACATCTAATGGAAACAACATTTAGTGATGATAAACATTTATTCGTATCTAATATTGTACCAAATTCTTTTTCTGATGCGTAATCACTTTTGGTTTTTTTTTTTAAAGTTCTAAGTATGATTCATTAACAGTATTAATTTAATTTAACAAGAAGTAGTAAATTTTCACTTTAGGTATAAACTTACAAATCAAACACAAATACTACTAAAGAAAATCAAAAGCAAATTTAATTCAATTTTTTCACTTTTGTTGTCAATACTATAGGTGAAGCTATGTCGGAGGAGTTTGATCGAAATCAGGAGATAGCCTCATTGAATAATGAAAAATATTCATTGTTGATGAAAGTCGAAATGCTTGAAACAACTCACAAAAGTGAATTAGAAGACAAGGAGGGAGAAATTTGGGGCTTAAAGCAGAAACTTGATGAGCTAGAAGGAACTGTGCAATTTTATAGTGGTGTATTAGGAGGGAAGGAAAAGGAATTGAGGGACATAAAGAAAAATCTTGCGGAACAAGATGATAGTAGCTGGAAAAGGGAATGTTATTTGTAGTTTTGATGATTTGACAAACACAAGGACCTTGTAAAGGGACCTGATCTCTAGTGCAGATGTACACTCAACTGCCAGGCTAGAAAAAGTACAAATGGTTGGTGCACAGTCTCCAACTGTGGCAGAAGTGGCAGAAACCTCAGCCAATGGCATGGTTTCGAAAGTTGTGACTATTCTTCATAAAGATTATGTCTAATAGTTACAATTCTAGTTTTAGCAACTTGAAAACTCTCAAGAACTCTTGCAAAGGCTAACAAAAGGTGAAGAATCATCCTCAAGAACAACATGGACCTAATAGAGATGCAAGCTTATGTTGTCTTAGGATTATTTCTTCTGCACATACATTGTAAATCTGTTCCTAAATCTATAAAGGATTCAGATATTGTGTTTTGGTTGAAAAGTCTAAATCGGTTAAAGGTAAGTGATTTAGTGGGCAACATTGTTTTGTTGCTTAGTCAAAGTCTAAGTCATCTAGAGTAGATGGTTTAGTGGGAATCCTTTGTGTTGCTTAGTTGAATCCTAAGTTGTCTAGTGGTGATAGCTTAGTGGGCAGTGTGGTATCTGCTTAGGCTCTTCAAGTAATAGAGTTATTACTTGGTTGTGAGATTAAAAGCTTTTTCTCAGTTTGGTTGTAACTGAGTTTCACTTTTGCTTAAGAAGATTAGTGAAAACAGTTGAAAATCCTGTGTGACAAGTCGCGGTTTTACTCCCTTGAGCAAGGAGGTTTCCACGTAAACTGCTTGTGTCGTATTCCTATTATTATTTACTTTCCTGCACTGTTCTTGTTGTGTCAAGGGACCTGGTCCGTTGACTGATAGTGGACGCACACATTCTATCAATTGGTATCAGAGCAGGTACTCTCTAGCTGGTTAACACCAAGAGAGATATTTCTGCAAAAGAATGGTTGCTCCACTGAACCTCGAAGAAGGACAATCTTCAACATGACCTCCTCGTTTTAATGGTCCATTTTATAGTTGGTGGAAAACAAGGATGCACGACTATCTTATGGCTGAGGACAGCGATTTATGGGACATAGTGCTGAATGGCTCTTTCATTCCAACCATGGAAGTGAAAGATGGTGAAATCACGAAAGTGGTTCCAAAGACTCGCCAACAGTACAACAAGGCAGACCAAAAAAAGATCGAAAAAAGCTATAAAGCTAAAAAGCTGCTAGTATGTGGTATTGGTGCTGAAGAGTACAATTGCATTTCTGCGTGTGAGTCTGCAAAGGAAATCTGGGACTATCTAAGGACTGCTCATGAGGGAACAGAGCAGGTGAAGGAATCGAAAGTGGACATGTTGACCACTCAATATGAAAACTTCACCATGAAGGAAGGAGTTACTATTCATGAAATGCATAGTAAAATTTCTTCTATAACTAATGAGCTACGAAGTCTGGGTAAGCCCATCAGCACTAGTAAGCAAGTTAGGAAGGTTCTTCCAATTCTTCCTAAGTCCTGGGCAAGCAAAGTAGATGCTATCACTGAAGCCAAGGACTTGAAGGTTTCGACAATGGATGCTCTCATTGGAAACCTCAAGACCCATGAAATGAACATAAATCAGGACATCTCTAAGAAAGAAGCCAAGAAAGACAAGTCATTATTTCTCAAAATCACACCAGGTGAAACTTCAAGTGAAGAGGATGACATGGACTATCTGACCAAGAGATTTCAAAATATTGTGAGAAAGTACGGAGGGTTTAGAAAAGGAGGGAATCCTCATAGGGCTGCATCTGTTAGTGACCTTTGTCACAAGTGTGGATAGGCATGTCATTTCATAAGAGATTGCCCAATGCTTAAAGCTGAAAACAAAGAGTATCAAAGACCTGGAGGTGAAAAAGATAAGAGGAGGGACCTGGTACCTGACAAGAATGAAAAAAGAGCTGCAGTTGACTATGTTGTGAAGAAAGCTCTTGCTGCTTGGGGGGACTCCTCAAGTGAGTCAGGAGAGTCAGAATGCCCTGATGACACTTCAATGATAGTGGTTCAAGATAATGCTAACGTGTTTGATGGATTGTTTTCCCTCATGGCAAAATCAGATGACGAGGACGATGAAGATAAGGTAACTCTCCTCGACATTAAACAAAACTTGAACTCCTATTCTGTTAGAAGGTTGAGAAATTTAGCAAATATTTTGATTGAGTCTGTCATAGAGTTAACCACTGAAAAGGATTCTATGAACATTAGTCTAGATCTGCTTGGTGAAGAAAAGACAGTAACTGTTGTTCATATATCGCTCATTGAAGAACAATTGACAGTTCTAGAAGCTGAAAATCTAGAACTTAAAAATCAATTGAGCATAATAATTGAGAAATCTGAGAAAACAAAAGGGAAGGCCACTAGTTTTCAAGCTGAGCTAGAAGCAAATCTGAATACTGCTGAGACCAGACTTGCTCTAGCTTTGGAAAGAAATGATCAGATGGAGAGGGACCTGGTCCGTCTTAAAGAAGAACTTCAAAATTCTCTAAAATGGACTAGTTCCACCAAACTGCTTTCTAACATCACCAGTCAAAGTAACTACAACAGAAAGGGATTGGGTAGCTTGAACATTAATCCTCCTTACAATCCTCATAGCAAATATGTATCTGTTTCTGACAATTTACTGTGTCTTCACTGTGGTCGCAATGGCCATCTGAAAAGGGATTGCTCAGAGGGCCTCACAAGAAAAAAATTCAGTCTATTCTAGATAGAAAAAGGTTCAAAAAGGGGGACCTGCTCCCATGTCTAAGTCTTGGAACAAGAAGAAAACCAATCTGCCTCATTGGGAAGGAAACATTCTTATTACGCCCCTATCACCCTTTTGGGAACTCATATTAAAGTGGGTTCCCAAGTCTAACAAATGATCTCTGTTGCAGGTGAGTGAAGGAAGCAGAAGTCAGTGTTTGTTCATGGACAGTGGATGCTCAAAGCACATGACTGGAAACACCAAAAACTTTCTTTCACTCAAGGCATTTCAAGGCGGAGGTGTCTCTTTTGGCGATGGAAAAAGAGGGTATATCCTTGGAGTTGGCAGGGTTGGAAAGTCTCTTGAAAGCTCCATTGAAAATGTGTATTATGTGAGTGGGTTAAAGTACAGTCTTCTGAGTGTTTCTCAGATATGTGATAAGGGAAACGAAGTCAAGTTCACATCAGAAAATTGCATCGTCACCAGTTTATCTACCAAGAAGGTGATCTTAACGGCCAGAAGGCAGAAAAACATGTATGTGGAAGCACTGGAAACAGTTCATGGAGACGATCAGACATGCCTAAGTGCTCAAAGTGTAAATGCCAACTTGTGGCATATGAGGCTAGGCCATGTGAGCTCGTCTTTACTGAACAAGCTGGTTTATAGGGACCTGGTCCGTGGCTTGCCAAAATTGAAGTTCAACGATAACACAATGTGTGATGCATGTGTCAAAGGGAAGCAAACTAGATCCTCATTCAAACCAAAGAAGCAAGTAAGCTCTTCAAGAGTTCTTGAACTGATGCACATGGATTTGTGCGGGCCTGTGAAAATCCAAAGTCAAAATGGGAAGAAGGATATCCTGGTGATAGTGGATGACTACTCAAGATTCACATGGACTATGTTTCTCAAGTCAAAGTCAGAGACAGCTGATGTGTTGATGATTTTTTTCAAAATGATCCAAACCAAGCTAAATTGCTTGATTGCAGGGATCAGGTCTGACCATGGAACGGAGTTTGAAAATGTTAATTTTGATGTTTTCTGTGCAGAAAATGGTATCAGACATAACTTCTCAGCACCCAGAACTCCTCAGCAAAATGGTGTGGTGGAAAGAAAGAATAGAACTCTGCTTGATATCGCCAGAACCATGCTTATCGAGTCAAATCTACCTCAAAATTTCTGGGCTGAAGCAATCAACACTGCATGCTATGTGACTAATAGGTGCTTGATCAGGTCTCTTCTGAACAAAACACCATATGAATTGCTGAACAACAAGAAGCCCAAGCTCAGTTATCTAAGGACCTTTGGTTGCAAATGTTTTGTGTTGAACAATGGCAAGGATGATCTGGGAAAGTTTGATTCCAAAAGTGATGAAGGTGTATTTGTGGGGTACTCATCCTCAAGCAAAGCTTACAGGGTTTTCAACAAAAGAACACTGTGTATTGAGGAAAGTGTTCATGTGGTCTTCGATGAAAGTGGTGATTTGAAGAGCTTGGAGATAAAGGACGATAATGATCTTAACGAGCCATTCAAAATCCATAATAATGAAGCTAACATGCCTGAAGCTGAAGGAAATCAAGTTTCCAATAGCACTGATCCTGGTCCATCTGAGAAGATGAATGAAGATGTCCAGCCTACTGAGGGACTTGATCCGTCTCATGATGCAAGTCAAGAAGAAACTCATTCTCCTGAGAATGATGACTCTGAAGAAGAAGAAGAAAAAATAAGAAGAATAGACAAATCAGCCACTACCCTTGGTATCTAGACCAGGATGGAAGCACATTTCATCTCACCCCCTTGAGAATCTCATGTCCCCACTAAACTCTGAAATGCAAACCAGGTCCAAATCAAGGAATCTGGCTGCATTCTCAGCGTTCATCTCTTCTATTGAGCCTAAAAATGTGAAAGAAGCTCTGAAAGATGCTGACTGGGTTATTTCAATGCAAGAAGAGCTACACCAATTTGAGCGGAGCAATGTGTGGTACCTGGTCCCCAGATCTGCTGACAGAACTATCATAGGGACCAGGTGGGTTTTTAGAAACAAGCTTGATGAAGAGGGTGTCATAACAAGAAACAAATCTAGACTGGTTGTTCAAGGGTACAATCAAGAGGAAGGGATCGACTATGATGAAACATTTACCCCTGTTGCTCGGATGGAGGCCATCAGAATTCTTATAGCTTTTGCAGCCTTCATGGGATTCAAGCTCTTCCAAATGGACGTCAAAAGTGCCTTTTTGAATGGAGACCTGAAGGAAGAGGTATATGTGAAACAGCCACATGGATTTGAGAATGCTGACTTACCAAATTATGTGTTCAAGCTGAACAAGGCCTTATATGGACTGAAACAAGCCCCTAGAGCTTGGTATGAAAGGCTGTCCAAATTCCTACGGAAGAATGGTTTTAAAAGGGGGAAGATAGATAACACCTTGTTTCTTCTGAAGAGGGAACAAAAACTGCTAATCATCCAAGTGTATGTGGATTATATCATTTTTGGAGCCACCTCTTAACATTTGTGTGATAAATTTGCTACTCTAATGGGGAATGAATTTGAGATGAGCATGATGGGAGAGCTGAATTTTTTCTTGGGTCTGCAGATCAAGCAAACACCAAGTGGTACCTCAATTTGTCAAGAGAAGTACACAAAGGAGATGCTGAAGAAGTTTCACATCGTGGACTCCAAACCTATTGATACCTCCGTGGGGACAAACTCAAAACTGGGAGCAGATGGGGCTGATCCATTAGTGAATCAAACAATGTATAGAGGGATTAGTGGATCATTGTTGTATCTAACAGCTAACAGACCTGACATTGTCTTCAGTGTAGGAATGTGTGCACGATTCCAAGCATGTCCTAGGGAATCACATCTTAAGGCAGCCAAGCGAATTCTGAGGTATCTAAAGAAGACAGTGGACCTGGTCCTCTTTTATCCAGAAGGTGACTCCTTTGAACTGGTAGGGTATGCAGATGCTCATTTTGCAGGATATCAGGTTGACAGGAAGAGTACCTCTGGAATGACACATTTTCTTGGATCCTCACTTATCTCATGGGGTACCAAGAAACAGAATTCAGTAGCTCTTTCAACAGCTGAGGCAGAATACATAGCTATTGCATCTTGTTGTACTCAACTACTATGGATCAAGCAACAACTTGAAGATTTTGGAGTTCATATACATACTATTCCTCTCATGTGTGACAATACCAGTGCATTCAACATGGGAAAGAATCCAGTTCAGCACAAAAGAACAAAGCACATTGATGTCAGACATCACTTCTTGAGAGACAATATTGAAAAGGTAAATATCAGCATGCAGTACTGCAGGACAGAAGATCAAATTGCAGATATTGTTAACAAGGTTCTCAACAAAGATCAATTTGAGAGTAACAGGTTGAAGTTGGGAATGATGAATATACACTGACCTAATCCCGTCCAAAAGGCAATCAATCTTTGTTTTGTCTATGATCTGAAGGGCATGTATCCTCATTAATTGTAGTGTATTGTTTAAGTGAGATCAACTATGTACCTATTGTAGGTATACACTCCTGAAAAAATCACAGAAGCAAAGAATGGTCAGAACCATTCAGGAATCAAATCTTATCTGCAGTGAGGACCTGGTCCCTCTCAAAGTTAGCATCCTGTACATTTCTCTTAAACTGCTTGAATGAGAACCGTTGAGATCTCCACGTGTCAGTCATCAGTCACTCTGAACGTTGTCCCATCGCTTTAAGTCCAAGCGACGCGTCTACTCAGGGACCTGACACATCGTTTCAAGTTTCTTTTATAAAACTTTTCTTCACTCCATCTCTTCCCATTTCAAATCTCCTTCTCTCTAAAGCCTTCCGCCAAAACCCTTATTTGTCCATCTCTCTCACATTTTCTGTCACTCTTCATCTCTCTCTCTAACAAAATGTCTCAATCCCCATCTTCCTTAAAGAAATTGCTAGACTCACTAAATGAAATAGATCCAGTGGCATTTTACACATCTTTCGATGCTTCGTCTCCTTCCAAAATGTCGACCACCTCTCCGGTCAATATTGGTGAAACCAGTCCTCTTAATACCCAGTCTTTCTTGGACCTCAACAACGAACCTGGTCCCTATTCTGCCATGCTGTCCGACCTTTTATTCGAGGGAGACCTTTCCAAAAATAAATCATCTGATTCAAACATTCTTGCAGCTAGTGAAAGCCTAGTCGTCGAGAGTCTAACCCAGATGAGGGGAGGGTTACTAAGTGAAGAAGGAGAACAGTTTGTGGAAGATCTGCTTGGGGGTTCTCAACCAGTGTTTTACCAAACTCCTGAGTTTGGTGTGTATCCCTCGTCCGATTCTACTGACACTGAAGAGGATAATCGTTCCCTCCGATGGATTGTTCAAAATAAAATGGTCCCTATATCCTCAAAAGGAAAGGAGAAGGTCACAGAGGAGACACCTAAAAGAAGGACGTTTACTAGATCTGATTCAAAGAAACTGATGGGTGATGCTATGAAATTTAGTATAACAACGACTGCAGAAAGGCGCAAGAAAAGAAAATTGGGTAATGCATTTGTTGAGATACCCGATACTGATGTGGTGAATGTCTCGATTGAAGTTTCTGAACATGAAGGTGTGACTAAATGTTCTGAAGAAAAAGGGGAAAAACAAGTAAAGAAGCCTAGTAAGGGAAAGAGTCAGGGAGAAGAAAAGTCTAAAGCATCTGTGGCGAAAAGGGTTGTGTCCAAAAAGGGAAAGCACAAGAGGAAGAGAGAAACCTCTCATGTCATCAAACCTATCTCTAGAATGGGACCTGGTCCTTTGGAAAATGAGGACGACCACGGGGAAAGCCAACAGTCAATTGTCAACAATCTACGTCTCCAGAAGGTTCTAGGAGGCCGAGTGTTTGACCCTGACATCATCACCAAGCATGGGATGAATTCTCTGTATGATCTCGTGGAAATCTAGTCCTGGACTCACTTGTTCCATACCAAATCACATATTTTACATGAGGAAGAGGTTCGAGAGTTTTACTATAACATTGAGTTTGAAGATGATGGTAGCATAAATACCAGAGTAGGGGACAAAAGTTTGCATCTGACTGAGGACTTGCTGGGGAAAATACTAGAGGTACCGAGAGAAGGGACCAGGTCCGTTGTTGGAAAATCTTGCACTGTGGAGTTTGTCAAAAAATGCTCTAAAATTCCTAACACGCGATGTGCTGGGATTCAAAAGAAACTCATGAAAGGAGAGTACTAGTTGTTGTTTGAATTTGTCAACAAGGTGCTTCTTCCTCGAATAAAAAAGCGTACTGTCGCTTCTGCATCTGATCTGTTTATAATGGAGTCACTTTGCAAGTTTGATCCCATAGATCTTCTAGCTCTCATACTAGAGCACATGTACAAGACTGTGGTTGAACGGAAGGGCAAGCATGACATGGGTTATGGCTACTTTTTTACCAAGGTGTTTCATCATCTGAACATACCAGTGGGAGCAGGTAAAATTGGAACTGCTAAACAATCCTTCATTCTTAGTACGCTGGTGGAATGTGAGTGTATAGAAGGAAAGGGAAATCCACTGAGCAAGGTATCTCAGTTGGTTATGGAACAAGATCAGTTGAAGCATGAACTGGAGGAGATGACCGTGCGAGTGAGCAACAAAGATGCTGAAATTGCCTTACTCAAGGCTAAATTGCTCAAAGCAGAAACTGAGGGACCTGGTACCGAAGAGGTTAAGGAACTGAAGAAGCAGAATGAGGAGCTCTTTGCCAAAAGTGCTGCCTTGCAAGAGAAATTGATCAAAGATAATGATGAAGCCAATGCTAGACTCTCTCTTGTCATTAGGTCTCTCTCCCATCAGCCTCCTTCTACATAGTCTTTTCCGTCCCTTCCCATTTCTTTTATTTTGTGTGGACAGTGTATGGGGTTCTCAATTTCAGTTTAACTTAAATGTATTGAATGCTGACTTTTGTGCAATGACATTGATTCCTGTTTTGTTGTAACTGATTTCTATTGTTTCCTGTTTTTTATAACCATGTTGGTGTTGCCCTTGGCTGTGATCTTGCTTAACAATCTTACTTGTTTTGTTGGTTTACTGCACTTCTTTTTTATGATGCCAAAAGGAGGAATCGTTGGGTGCTTAGACTGGGGTGAAACATTTCACAGGTCTTGATCTACAGGGGAAGAAATTGTAGGCATTAGACTAGGGTGAAATAGTTCACAGGTCTTGATCGACAGGGGGAAGAAATTGTAGGCACTGGTGTACATTTTGTCATCATCAAAAAGGGGGAAAATGTTATTTGTAGTTTTGATGATTTGACAAACCCAGGGACCTTTTAAAGGGACCTGATCTCTAGTGCAGATGTACACTCAACTGTCAGGCTGGAAAAAGTACAAATGGTTGGTGCACAGTCTCCAACTGTGGCAGAAGTGGCAGAAACCTCAGCCAATGGCATGAAAGTTGTGACTATTCTTCATAAAGATTATGTCTAATAATTACAATTCTAGTTTTTGCAACTTGAAAACTCTCAAGAACTCTTGCAAAGGCTAACAAAAGGTGAAGAATTATCCTCAAGAACAACAGGGACATGATAGAGCTGCAAGCTTATGTTGTCTTAGGATTATTGACATTGTAAATCTGTTCCTAAATCTATAAAGGATTCAGATATTGTGTTTTGGTTGAAAAGTCTAAATCGGTTAAGGGTAACTGATTTAGTGGGCAACATTGTTTTGTTGCTTAGTCAAAGTCTAAGTCATCTAGAGTAGATGGTTTAGTGGGAATCCTTTGTGTTGCTTAGTTGAATCCTAAGTTGTTTAGTGGTGATAGCTTAGTGGGCAGTGTGGTATCTGCTTAGGCTCTTCAAGTAATAGAGTTATTACTTGGTTGTGAGATTAAAAGCTTTTTCTCACTTTGGTTGTTACTGAGTTTCACTTTTGCTTAAGAAGATTAGTGGAAACAGTTGAAAATCTTGTGTGACAGGTCGTGGTTTTACTCCCTTGAGCAAGGAGGTTTCCACGTAAACTGCTTGTGTCGTGTTACTATTATTATTTACTTTTCTGCATTGTTCTTGCTGTGTCAAGGGACCTGGTCCGTTGACTGATAGTGGACGCACACATTCTAATTTACGATGTTTTGAGATATCCTCTCACAAAATTTTAAAGATTTTTTAGTAACGTAAAATGAACACATCCAAAAATGACTACAAATTTTTAAAACGACTACTTCAAAAACTCAAATTTCAATTTCAAAATCAATGATCAAACAGGAGTTAAATATAGTTATTTATTATTTTTTTAATTAAATAAGTTCTTGAATAGTGGGGAGGGGGAGGGAAGCCTTAAGTCACACGGCTTAGTTAACAAGCTCCTTGACACATTTTTAAGGTCCTTCTCTTATCACGCCATCACACATAGAAAACACTTAGTCTTCACCCTTATTCATTACAAAAAATAAAATGACATTTAGTGGCAATAGATTTTCCTTCTAGCAATAATAATTTTTTCCACAAAAATATAGTGACATTTGAGTTAATTTTGTTGCATCTAGAGAAGCTAACATTTTTAGCAATAATTCTATAGAGTGATGGTTATAAATACCTATATTTATTATTACCGTTAAATATAATATAACGATAATGTTATTATTAGCCGCTAAATAATTGCTGCAAAATATTCTTTCTGTAGTGGGAGCAAAATGGGTGGGCAGAGATACTAAAGTGGGCTATCATACACATTCATCCCGGAAGTAGTATTTTGCTTCAATCTGAAACAATCTAAAAGCTTAATGTTGCGACCTATGATAAAATAATTTTTGGAATATAATTATTACTCCCTCCATCTCATTTTACGTGGCACCATTTTTTTTTTGGTGAGTCTCAAAAAGAATGTCACATTTCCTTATATGGTAAGTATTTAAATGTATAATTCCTCTTTTAGCCTTGTTGGCCCCACTTAATATTAAAAATAGTACACCAATACATTTATGAGGAGAGAGAAAAGTGAGTCTACTTTTTAAAGGGCAATTTAATAAACATTTCAAAGTCTTTATTTATTTATTAAACTCCGTGTCCGATCAAATGTTGCCACATAAAATAAGACTGAGGGAGTAATTATTGTACGTAAAATTTATGTGGAGCTACATAGCCAATAGATCCTTTAAAAGTTGTAGATCTTGTCCGAATTCTACAAGTGATTTTGTCAGTTAGATGTAAGAATCTTGGCAATCAAAAATCCCCAACAGGCAACCAATTCATTGTCAAGGAGAATATTTCTTGGTTTGAGATCACAATAAACTAGTGATATTTGGCAATCATTATGAAGATAATGAATTGCACTAGCAACATCAATAGCACTATTGAGCCTTTGTAGAAATTCCAATCTTCTTGGCTGAACATTTGGTCTTGAATTATTTGGATGCAGAAGTCCTTCAAACTTCCATTGGTCATAAACTCGTAAACCAGTGCCTTAAATTTGTTGCTACTATAATCATCTAGCTTAACTAAATTCTAATGTAATATTTTTCAAGGCCTCACATTCTGCTATGAATCTTTTGATAGATCCATATTGTAAAAGATTCAATACTTTTATAGTAGCATGCTTACCGACCGTTTATAAAATATTCTTATAACCACTTGAAGACTAAAACTTGACAACTTATTACTATACCTGACATCTTCTTACGATAAAGATCTAAAACTTGAAGACACTTTAGTGAACTGAAAGTGGAAGGAATAAGACTGAAATATATTCATTTTCATTATTAAGTTAACAACTGTACTAAGAATTTCACCTATGAGATTACTAAAAGAGACATCTAATGATAAGAGATTTTTGAGGCTATTGATTTCTTTGGGAGCGTACCAGTCAAGTTTTTACCGGAAAGGCTTCGAATAACTAAGAAGAGGCGAGACACATTTCTTTGGGTATTGAAACGATTAAATTGTTTTGGCATTTTTTGACATTTTTGACAAGAATTGAAGGTAATCTAACTCTAAGATTGTTATGATAAAGATTTAACTTTTTTTAAAAGGCTCAGATTTTTAATGGAGAAGGGTATACTACATGAGCCTATTTTGGGATAGGTATAAATATCTTAGCTTATGAAGATTCTCAATAGTCAGAGGGATGATAACTGTGAGTTGGTTTCCGCTCAGCCTAAGCTCTTCCAATTTGAAAAATCACTCAATCTCTATCGGGATACGTCCTGAAAAAACGATTGTTTGACAAGTCGACAAATGCCAGATTACTTGAGAGGTTGCTGAAAAACTCATAAAATGTCCCTTCAAACACGTTGTTTTGCATATATAAACAATTTATGTTAGTTATCATCATATTTCTCAGTCCCAAATTGATTATTATGCATGCCTAAAAGATACAAATTATGCAACTTATTGAACCTAGGAACATGTCCTCCAAATTTATTTCCTCCAACAACGTACACCTCCAAAGTTACTCACTTCATTCAAATTTATGTGGTGCGAAAAATGTTGATTTTTAAAAAGTCAAGTGTTTGATCAAATTTTCAGGAGAAAATAAGTGTTTTTGGAAAGCAGTGAAAGTTGTGTCTATAATAATTTCATCAAGGGGTGAATAAAATCAAGTCGAGGATCCACAAAACCACGAACAGATACAAAAAATTTTGACTAGTGATTTCCTTTGACTTGATTTGGTATTGATTGGTATTGAAAATAACCCGATCATAATTAGGTTGGTTTGATTTTAACTTGAAAAGAAGTTAACCCGAAACCAAACCATCCCTACATTATATAAAAAAAAATTACTTTAATTTGATATAATTTATAAATATTTCTTATACTTTTTCATAATTTTTATTTTTATCATACTATTTCAAGTATGACTTGAATTTTTGAATAATCCACCACTAGTGACTGTCCACAAACTTTGAATGGAGTCCCACTACTAGTGATTGTCCACAAACTTATCAATAGTAACTGCTCAAACTGTTCTTGATGGTAGAACTTTATATAAGAGCATCACGGATTAGGTCCCTAAGCACAAGATTCATTCTAAAAACTAAGCAATCTCAGTGGTAATTTTTGGCTGGAGGTTACTCCACCATTAGTCACGATTTCACAACAATGGCTGGAGGTATGTCGATTCACTATTTCCACTGTGATTTCGCTCCAAAGAGGTGTTTTATATGCATGAAAGATGTAAAGATCTGACATTTGGTATAAGGGCAGAACAAATTTAACTGTGTTTTGTTATATTTTGAAGATTGCATAGGATTGGTTTGATATATATTACTACTCCTAATAAATGTAGTACATGTTTGTGGAAATATTAAATGGAGAGGGCCCATATGTACTTTTCCATTAATGAAACAAAGAGATGGCACTGCCTCTGTTTGGAAAGCCATCGGGTAATTGAAATTAGTATAATTACTAGGTTAGTAAGTATCAGCATAATAATTACACAATCTAGTAATTACGCTGATCTATTTGTTTGCCATAATGTAATTACATATAATGACCCATTTGGTCGTTTTGAGTACTAGAGCTTTTTATTTCATAAAATACTTTCCGATAGATTCTAAATGAGTATTTTGGACTATTCGTAACTACAATTATGAATTTAGTGGGGTAGTTTTGATAATTTATTTAGTTGGTGATTAAAGAAGATGACATTAAAATTAGTAGGGATCACTTTTACTACTTTTATAATTAGTCTTTTAATAATTAGGGTAGCAAGTAACATATAGAAGTGAAGAAAAAAAGTCTAGAACTAAGCAGAAGCCCTACGAGAGAGGCAGAGGAAAACATCACAATCATCCTTCATCAGGTAAAATCGTAATAAGTTTAATTCACGTATGGTTTGATGTCATATTTTTATTAATATATTAATTAGATGGGGAAGAAGGGAAAATTGATATTGGCAAGGTGCTTTATATGTTGCTACTGCAACATTCTGCCTGCAATCATTGGTAATGATTACCAAATAATTGAGGCGTTCCTTTGATTAATGATATTAAGAATTGGAATATAAAAATTTAGGTGTATATGGTTGAGGTTTCGCTGCCACTGGTTTCGTAACCAGTGACTTTAACTTTTAAACATTATAATTTTGCTATCTTATTATAAAATATATTTTGATATATTGTGATATGTAATTAAATATTAGGTGTATCGTATTATTTAAATTCCATTATAATTATGCTAATTGGAAGAATTTTGATTTAACCTTAGGCTTGAACTTATAATTTTTGGTGATTTTTTGTTCTAGGCTAGACATATCTTAACATGGGTGCTTATAGACTCACTAACATACAGATTATGCATACTTGATAAGTTGGAAACGTTTGGAGGCATTGAGGAAAGGCAAATCTTTGGAAAATTAGCTTGCTCGACTTCGATTCCTCGGTGGAGGTAGGTTATGGTTCATTTTATGTGATAGATAGACTTTTAATAGTGATTGATAGTCATTGAGTGATATTGTAAATTTCTCTATGTACTTGGTGGTGTGGCTTGGGTAATCTGTTTGTTGTTTATGATTGGTCAGAGATTCTAAGACCGTAAAATTTATAATCTTGAACCTTCTTTATCGAAGTGATGCCTTGAATAAAGAAGGTTTGAAGAAATATCATTAATGAAGTGAAAAGTGGTGATAATAAATGATAAATTAATGATATATTTGGATTGGATGCCACGAGCCGACACGATATTATTGGATTGGGTGTCACATTTCAACACGATATTATTGGATCGGGTGTCAGGTTTCAACACGATATTATTGGATTGGGTGTCACATTTCGACACGATATTATTGGATCGAGTGTCACGTTTCGACACGGTAACATTGATGGAAAATATATTGAATTAACTGAATGTACTTAATCTCAAAGAACCCATTTACCAAATGAGTGTGGTGTGGAGGCATGAGTCCTCGTGTGTGTGCTTGATATTGTGATTGATTACGTACTTGCTTTGGTTGGCGCTTGTTCATGTTGTTTGTTGCTTGTCACCGGCTAAGTGCTATAGTTGATTTTATACTATTACTTCATTCATATTAGTTAGTATTTTGAGTCAGCCGATGATATCTACTCAGTACATGTTGCCCTGTACTGTGCCATACATATGTTTTTCTTCGTTTTCTTTTGTGGAGTGCAGTGAGTGTACCAACGACATCGATTCACCCTCAGCTCTAGCAAATCTTCAGCATATCAGGTTCCAGGATGAGCTATTCATTCAAGCTCGTGTTGGATTATCCTCGATCATGGCATGATGTCCTTAGTTTTCGGACATAAACTATTTTATTTATTTATTTTTGTGTCTTTGATACTCTAAGACGTAGTAATTGGAGATTAGATGTCCTTGATGTGATGACTTTCAAGTTTTGGGAAATGATATTTAATAGACGTTAGTGGATTTGTGTTTCTTACATTAAGTAGATTTAAGCTTCCGTATCATGATTAGTATTTTGTAAGTTGAACGATAAATATAAGTTGGGTTGAATTCATTGGTTCACCCTCCTATAAGGTTAGGTGTGGGTGCAACCCATGACTCGTTTTGGGTCGTGAAAAACTTGGTTTCAGAGCGTTAGGTTCGGTGATCCCATCACACAAGGACATGTCTAGTAGAGTCTTGCAGAACGGTATGCAAACGCCTTTACTTTTCTTCGAGAGTCTATGGGACTTTAGGAAAACTTCATTCCTTCTTCTTTTGTGTTATTACTTGAATCTAATTGGTATCTAGGTGATACAAATTGGTATTTGACCTTCTTTACTCTATTTCACATATGGTCAATACTAGAAAGAGAGGATGCGTCCTTGGAAATAGACATGTTTTCTCGATTCACTGTGGGCATGAAATGACTAGTGACTATCATGATCTCTTTATTAAGTTCTTAGAGTTGAAACTCTATTTTTCAAGGGTATTGAATACGAAGATGCTTATAATTTCTTTGTTGATTGTCATAAGTTGCTTCATAAGATGAATATAGGGGAGAGGTTTGGTGTTGAGTTTGTGACATACCGGCTTCAGGGAGACGCCAAAATGTGGTGGTGATCTTATGTTGATTGCCGACAAGTAAAGGCACTACGTATGAATTGGGAGACATTTTCTAGCTTCTTCATGGAGCAGCATATACCCCAGCCATTGAGTGATAAGAGGAGAGATGACTTCCTGAATATAGACAAACGCAAGATGTATCTTCACGGTTTTGTAACTTTAGGTGATCAAGATCGAGGTCGCCGATCCGTTTGGCGGTGCGCCGACTGTCCATTTCCATTGTCAAGTAGGTTCTTCCCTAGGATGGCATGCTAGAACTTTTGGCGCGCTAAAGAGCCACTCGGCGGCTAGCCGAGTGGTCTTGGCGATCACCAGGATTGCCTTTCTTCACTTCTTCAGCTTTTTTCGCTCTTTTTTGCCCGGTAATGTCCTTGCCTTGCTCCTTAGCCTTCATTGATGCAAATCAACACTTTAACATTAGTTTAGAGCATAAATTAAGCATTGAGGACAATAAAACTATGAAAACAAAGCCCTAAATGAGTTGAAATCTCAGACTCATCAACACCCCCAACTTAAACTTTTGTCTGTCCTCGAGTAAAACTAAAGATCAATCACTTCAATATGGATGTATACAAATAGTGCTACTCAAGACTCAACATAAATGCACACAAGAGGTTCAAACCACACATTCAATATTCAATTGTGTACTCTAAGTTTCAAATTGTGACTAACTATTATCAAATAGACTACAACTCACAATGCTTGCTTCAAATGCAAGTTCAAGCTCAACAACAACATGCAAATGCCCTCATATCAAGAATGATTTCATGCTAACACAAGATTCATCAACACTTTATAATCTCGGAATCAAATAGAACTTTCACACTCCCAAAGATGAACGCATGCATGATTCTACCCATAGGCTTGCCCTTATTTTCCAATCAACATTATTTTCAGCTCACTAGAGATCACATAGGTCTTTCAAGGCTTGTAACGGGGCTGAGTGCAAAGGTATGATCATTTTGGTATAGTGGCTTCTACCTTCATGAAGTATGGCCTGAAAATCTCTTTTTCTCCTTCTCTTTCACATTCTAACATGTTAACAATCCACACTATTATTAATTTAAGCATAACTCATTGGATACCCCATTCTTTTGCTCCTTTCACCCACTTGATTGCACAAACTTTTCTATTTTTCAGTCTTTTTCCATTTTCACCTTTTCTTTTCTTTCTTTTTTTTTACATGGAGGGGTTCGATCTTTTTCAAACCATTGCTTTAAAAGGGGCATTTTAAAACTTCTTGACTTTCCTTCTTTTTCACCACAGCCCCAAAATACTCTTTTGGCCTAAGTTGGCTATTCAACGAACCAATACTTCACGAAGGTTATAGGTGATGGGAAAAAAGGGTCAAAGTTGTTATAGTTTCTTCCAAAGAAAAGGATAGGCTCAAAAGGTGCCAAACAAGGTTCACACTTCTCACAAGGTAGCCAGAAAGAGGTATTATCAATTTGGTTCACTCTTCATAAATTTTGCCTAAGATCATTACAATCGCTTGCTTCAATCAATTAATTGGACTAACGGGGCAAGTTCTAGGCGTCATCAATCACAATATTCAAGACAACCTCACCACACATGGCATTCGACACAATTATCAAACAAGACTTTACATCTTCTAGCTAGCATGCAATGATCATCACAAGAGATTGACTTAAAAACCGGCTAGTCACAATAAAATGTTAGGAGTTCACACATGACCTATGTAACTCAGTTTGCCTCATCCTAGCCGCACATTCATATCGTTCAATTGAGAGCATTATTCAAGTCATCGACATTGACCACAACCGACATTTAAAAATGCAAGAGAACAACCATAATCAAACACAAAAGAGGTGGCAAATTTTTAAAATTGGTTCAAAACCATTTGAAATTCAAAACAACGGAATATATATATATATATATATATATATATATATAACACAAAACGATCCGATATTCACAAAACCACAATATCAAACATCCACAAAACTAACCTAAAAGAGGTAGG
Source organism: Solanum chiquidenum (assembly GCA_029582725.1). NCBI lineage: Eukaryota > Viridiplantae > Streptophyta > Magnoliopsida > Solanales > Solanaceae > Solanum > Solanum chiquidenum. The sequence continues at coordinate 24,873 of JAJOOS010000934.1, read as the reverse complement.
CATATAAATACCTCACCCCGCCAAAGTAATCTAGCAGTTGTCCTCAAATGCAAATAAATAATAAAATAGTCTAAAAAGTAACATAAATAGAGGAAATAGAATCATCCTGCCAGGCTAAGCCTTGGGTGAAGTTTGCATGTCTGTAACTCCATCTGTTGGGGCTTTGGTGCCCGACTTAGCAACATCCTTGGCTCCACTAGAGCCCACCATCGATGTCTCTCTGAGTGATGCCTACACATTGATCTCAACCATGGCTCCCTCCAGGTCGGCCAAATCATCATACAGAGTGTTGTCTCTAACACCGAGCTCCTCCTCATCAGTCTTCGCCTCAGACTCAGCATCTACATAATCAGCCCTAGTAACATATGTGGTCATAGTAGCCATAGGAACCTTAGAACTGGCTAGAATATCAGTGCTCGGGACCTCGGGAATCTTCACTCTACCAAAGATCATTGATAAGTCCATGGAATTCAGTTCTTTTACATCTTTCCTTAACCTAGCAACATCGGCCTTTAGGGCCATCACAGTGAAAGAATAACCCTGACCTTGCTCGCAAGACTCTACCGTCACATCAAGGGCATCTACTGCAAGTCGGTGGCCATCAATCAGCTCCCGATGATCTCTCATCTCACTCCTAATCGGGGCCAAGGGAGTAACAATCACCGCTCTATCATCCTAAGCACAACTGACTCAACCCGGGAGGCACACACATTAGCAGACTAGGCTAGATGGCCCATCTTGTATAGCATGACCTAGGTGATATGGGACCAGGAGGAAGTAGCAGCAGCAGTAGAGAAATGGGGTGTAGTACATGAACTAGAAGGTGAAGAAGTGGAAGGATCAGAGGTACCTGTAGGCTCACTGGCTTGAGGAGCAAGTATAGCCTCGGTCGGCAGCATATCAACATCAACTACCGGGGACGTATCCATCGGTTCAACTCTCCTCCTATTGGCCTCATCTCTCAAGTTCTCGACCTCGATACGTCAGATGTTAGTAGAAGAGGTGGGTGTCGCCTCCACACCCGTCTTCTCAACCCTTGGAACACGTTCCTGTCTACACAACTTGGTGATCAGCACCAGAAATGGAAGGGAGGTCTGACTCTGCTTGGCCCTCATTTCCATCTTTTGCTCAATGAGCAGACCCAAATTTAACCTTTGTCGATCCACAATCGACCCTAGACAAACAACCTTCAGATGCCAGAGGATTGACTCATTCTGTGAAGGCATGATGGTGCTTCTAATGAACCCGAACCAGTACCTGGCAGCAACATTCAAGTTCTTCTTCTCAATCGATGCACCTGCCTCGATCCACCTCAGAGTAACATCAGAAAGGAGGGGTACCATCCAACCCTTTAGATACTCTAGAGTCTTCTTCTTGATTAAGTCGGGATAATCAAGCATGAAATCTCGTGAACACCCGAGTACCTCATTTATCTCCATGCTGCTACATTTGACCTTCTTCCCTCGAACAACCACGAAGTCAACTATCTTGAAGTCACTTGCCTTCTTTTTCCCTTTCGACACTAACTCTCATTATGCCGCATAAAACACCCGGACCCAAGTAGAGATGTAAGGGCCTCGGGGTTTAGTAATAACTTCAAATTTGTGGAACGTCAAAGTGTTCCACACCGCAGGATACCTTTCCACCACCCCGTCGATAGACAAAAAAATTTCTTCCAAAAGGGTCCGCGAACCCTCGACCTTAAGTCGGTTGAGTGACCAGGGAGGAAGACCCTGAACTGGTGGGCCTGTACCACTATTTGAGCTGGAGGTGCAGGAGGCTTAGGAGTCACCGGGATCATAGACGGGTCATTCATTTCCTTGAAGCGTAGCTCCGCTCTCCTAGCCTGTAGGATTTAGTCATCTCCCGGCTCAGAAATGGATGCCAAAGAATTGTCCTCAGACTGACCCTCACTACCGGAGGGACTGAGGTATGGGGAGTAAATACCCTCACTATCAGAGCTCTCCTCTGCAGGTATCGGCTGCAAAGGGAAATAGCCCTTGCCCTTCCCCCTATTTGAGGAAGATTAGTAGTCAGGGTCTGGCAGGCAACAACCTCCTTATTGATTACTATTCCACGTGCCCTCATTCGAGGCAGTTGATTCCTTTCTGATACTTTAGGTCTAGCCATTTCTGTAACATAAAACAACACATGTTAGACGCAATTCGAAAAAAGAGCAAAGTATGAAAAACTGCATAGAAAGACTCACTGATCCGGTCGGTGAGTCGCCGAACCCCTTTGGCAAGCCAGGTCGGGCTCGCTGAAAGTTCTAGAGTAAAATAACTCAAAAGTAAAAGTAGGTCGGCGACGCCCAGGGCCAATCGGCTGATCGCCGACACCATTAGGTGAACTAGAAGTGGTTTACCGAAAGTTACAAAATAATTTCAGAAATCTGGGGCCTAGAAGGGGGATCAAAAGTTATTTTCGGCGAGTCACCGAGTGGACTTGGTGAGCTCAAGCAGATTGCCAAAAATTACAGAACTCAAACTCACAAAATAGGGAATTAAAAGGCGATCTAGGGGACTTTAGGGGAACCACCGAACCACTCAACGAGCTCGACCCAGCTCGCTGAGTAGTCCAACTTGCCAGATTTGTACCCCTTACATAAAAATCTAACCCACAACCCACGAAAAAGAAATTAAACTATCATTTCATGCAATTCAACTAAGACTCATAAGACCCATTTCTACAAGGTACTCAGACTTCACCCGATTTGGCCAAAATTGGACAATTGACATCTGTTTCCTTTAAGAATGATGTCATCCGCTCTATCATTGGGAAAAACCCGACAAATAGCACAATTTGGGGTTACTCAGACTTCACCCAACTAGGCCCACAATAATTTCAACACAACCCAATAATTTAAACAATCATTAGCACGAGAATTAACTATCTAAGTATAATTAATCATGATTTCAACTAAATACGGACAAGTAAACAATCTCACGATAAACAAAACAACAACAAGCACATATAACAACTACATAATGATCATGCATTTGATTACAACCAATTGTAAAGTGGGGTTCAAAAAACCAACCTTGTATGCCGAATATTTGAAATTCTAGGTAATCAAAGAATCCAAAATTCCTCCCCGAGTCGTAAATCCTACACAAAAGGCAAGAAAATGCAATGCGAAAGCAAGTAAAAGTAGTTGCAAAAGTTTGGAAGTTGAAAAGTATGAAAATTAAGAGATTGTGAATTTAAAACAGTTTTGCCCTTAAATGTCTTCAGTTCGCGCACCAGTCGGCTATCACACCCCGAAATATGGGGAGTAACTTACATTAGATACCCTACTAGATCAAGTTACCCACTAAACATACTAGCTAACCAAACTGTGAGACAAAAATATTGGGAAGCAGAACCTCTAAAAAGTGAGGCCTGGACCCTGAAGGTCATGACCTGAATGAGAATAACCCATACAAACAATGGTAGACAAGACAAAAAAATAAAGATGTACTTGCTAGCCGACGAGGCCACAACTGAAGACATATCTACTTACACACATATATATACATGCCAAGTCTATGGGCTGGAGACTAAAACATACAAAAGAAAACCCAGAATATTGTGGAGAAAATAGCCTCTATGAGTGACATAAGCACTGTCGGGACAAGTCCCGAATATACCCAAACTGTACAACAAAATTAAACCTCCTTTGATAGCTCCAGGATAAGATGGAGCTTACCAACTCACAGTAGAACTTGAATCCTAGCTGGTGGGTCGATCAGAATCCCTCCCTGAACCTGCTTGAATGAAACCAAAAGCAGCATCCCCAGGCAATGGGATGTCAGTACGAATAAAAATGTACTGTTATATAAAGCATAAAGTACAATCATAAATAGTTACTGTAAAAGGGTAATAGACATACCACCTAAAACTGAAACTCAAATAATCTCCCTGACTGACATTTGGCCTCCTACTATCTAAATATGCATGGTATGCTCGTATAATCGTATGTCGTGAATACATATATATATATACAAATGAATGACATACCCAACCAAATGCATGCAATGGTGGTGCTTCCCGGTAGCTAACCGGCATGATATATGCCAATCTATGGCCATCAGTGTCTCATACGTATAAATATAGGCAATAGGCCTCATACCTCCCGATTATAGATCAAGAGTAGAATGCATAGCATGTCATGTCATGGATTTATAACACCTATATGTTACCATTGTCATGTTGCCAATCTTGTCTCGTTTGTAGTCTTGTTCACATAACCCCACAATCACTTTCGTATAACGTGTAACCATCTCATGGAACCTCATATGTTCTTCTAAATAAGCTTGAAAAGTTAGCTAGAATTTAAGAAAGATAACCTAACCTTGCAGATATTCATAACAAGTTAAGGTGATTTACTTAGTTCCTAACTTGGTTCCTTGATAATTTATAACATACGTATTTCAAAAATCAAGTGTTCTAATAGTTTAAAAATTTAAGTTATATTTGAGAGTTTTGTAGATCGTGAGTTACTTGAAAGATTTTTCATAATAACTTTAGTGGGGAAAGAGGGATGGTTACAAGTTTTAAGGGACTCCCGTAATATTTTAGGTCACATCACCCAAATAAGAATAAGAATGCATACATGCAGACATATAATCAAGGAAACCAATAAAATGACATGTAGATGTCGAATACTCTATTTATCCGAACGAGTGGAATATCAAGATAATTGAATCACGAAAATAATTGAGTTGAGATCCCAATGCCTTCCACTGAAGCTCTTTCTAGCTAGAGAATAGGAAAATATCATATTCGGCAATTTAGGAATTTCCCAAGAGTGGTGCTAAAATGAGGGACGGAGCTTTGCCTTAACATACCCTTCTAATGAATGTTCGAATGACCGTAGTTTCTTCACGAAATTTATTCCTTATTTCCTAAGCTTCACAAATACTATATATACACAGCTAGTACGCACCTTTAAATAATTCATAATTGAGTTTAAATTGGCAGATTTGCCATATGGATTCAACTTGACGAATAGTCCATAGAACTTCATACAAACAATCATAAAAGAGTCCCGAGATGATTACCTTATTTAAACAAGTTTAAACCTTGAAGAAACACCAATAACTACCAATTTATATCTTCAAAAACTAGCTCCAAACGCAGCTAATAGAAGGAGAAAATGGTTGCCACGTGTAGATATCACGTTTCTAGGCACAGGGGCAACCTTTAATGTTAAAAATTATCAAAAACTAACCTTCATCATGCAAGAACTCCATTAGAACCCTCTCTTAAGCTTTGTTTCTGGGTAGGCAGTTAAAAGAAATGTTTTCATGCCCTAAAACGTCGAGTAAGCTGACATACCACATTTTTTACGCGACACAGATCGCGACCCGGATTTTTCCCTGGCAGTCCACGGTAAAACCCTCATAACTTCTTACTCTGATGTCGGTTAGATACGGAGTTTTGTGAGTTACAAACTAGACTCACAGACCTTTGATCGGATAGGTCATGGGCCTTCTAACTCTTTAATTATTGGGAGAAAACATCCAAGACATTTGACCCAAAGATAATTAAATATTATTTGAGAAACTTCTATAACTTTTGCCGACCTTAGTTTTGCTAATTTTCTTGACCTCAAAACTTAACATACAAATCTTGTGCTATTATAATACCTCATAACACACTATTCTTAGCATGTTAGACACTCATAGGCTTACCCCAATGTATGAGATAATTTAAACCTTTCAAACGGGCGAAGTTCTACCCCAGCCATTTATTTAATCTAGAACTTTGTCTTATGGGTCCTTTTGACCTAAGACTTTTGTTTTGTTCCTTGATACTGTCATCCATTTGCAATCTTAATCTCAAATGTACGATACCAAGTCATATACACCTCATATAACCATGCCAAACTATGCCACACATATTATGCAAGAATACAGAAAAAGTACAGGATCTTACGTTCTCCCCTCCCCCCCCCTCTTATGAACATTCACCCGCGAATGGATCTAGACAATTTCTTTGTTGAGTTTTTTCCCCGTAGGACTTCATTTGCGAGTCTATGTTTGTTACAGTGGCAAACTAAAGTCAAAATCTGAAAATTTTAACTATTAAGATTTGTATAGCTATCTCATAAGAAGACATATAAATTGCACTTTCGAGCTTTTAAAAATTTAATGAAGTCGTTGTGAAGAAATAATTACCAGTTATCGAAATGTGACTCACCTTAAGTCATAAACAGTTGGGGGTACTCCTTTCTCATTTCCTCTTCCGTATCCCAAGTCCTCAACGTTGTTATTTCTCCATAACACTTTAACAGAAGCTACATCTTTAGTTTGAAGATTTCTTACTTGCCGATCTAAAATCGCTATTGGTACCTCTGCATAAGATAAATCTTCATCATTACAAATACTTTCAATGGAAATAATACGTTAAGGATCTCCAATGAACTTCCTCAACATAGATACATGAAATAAAGGATGGACTGCTTCCAATTCTGAAGACAAATCAAGCTCGTATGCCACCATACCGATCTTTCAAATAATCCTATACGGTCTAACTTACCTAGGACTGAGCTTCCCCTTCTTTCCGAATCGCATAAATCCCTTCATAGGCAATACTTTCAGGAAAACCCAATCTTCTACATCAAACTCTAAGTTTTGTTGTTGAACATCGACATAAGTCTTTTACCGACACTGTACTGTATGAAGCCGATCTCTAATAAGATTAACCTTTTCAATCGCTTTTTGGACTAGATTGGGACCTAGCAAATTTGCTTCCCGAGCTCAAACCATCCGATCGGTGACCTACACTTCCACCCATATGGTACTTCGTAAGGGGCCATCTGAATACTAGCTTGAAAGCTATTATTATAAGTGAACTCGATAAGAGGTAGATGTTGATCCCAATTTTCTTTAAACGCCAGCACACAAGCACGTTTGAATAGTACGTTCTGCCTAACCATTAGTTTGTTGATGAAAAGCGGTGCTAAGATTTATTTGAGTGCCTAGACCCTTCTAAAATGATCTCTAAAAATGTGTTGTAAATTGAGCTCCTCAATCTGAGATAATAGATAATGGAACTCCGTGAAGGCAAACAATCTCCTGAATGTAAATCTTGGCATAAGCTTCAGCTGAATTTGTCGTTCTAAATGGAAAGAAATGAGCCTATCGATAATTACCCAAATGGAATCATACCTTCGTGAAGTGCGAGACAAACCAGTGATGAAGTCCATATTTATCATATCCCATTTCCATAACGGAAGCTCAATATACCGGGTTAGGCCTCCAAGCCTCTGATGCTCTGCTTTAACATGTTGATAGTTGGGACATTCACCTACCATCTCTACAATATTTTTTCATACCATTCCACCAATAGATTAGTCGAAGGCCCTGATACATCTTCGTCGCTCTAGGGTAAGCTCCATATCTAGAATAATGGGCATCTAAAAGAATGTTTGTAAGAAGCTCTCCAACTGCTGGTACACATAAGCGACCATGATATCTAAGGACTCCATCTTCAGTTAGCTCAAATAAAGGTTTTTGGTGTTGTGGAATCTTTTCCCTCAATTTCCTAAGCTCAGGATCTTCATGTTGCCGCCTTTTCACTTCAGTCACAAAGGACGATTCTTCCACATTCTTAACGGCAACACCTCCACCTCATACATCTACCAAACATACTTACAAATTAACTAGCTTCCATATGTCTTTTGTAATTCCAGTCTTATCAACTTCAACATGACTTAGACTACCCATGGACTTTCGCTGAGCGCATCAACAAAAACATTAGCTTTGCTGGGATGATATAAAATGTCAACATCGTAGTCCTTTAATAATTCTAGCTATCTCCTTTGTCGCAGGTTCAACTACATCTACTTAAGTAAATACTCAAGGCTTTGGTGATTGGTGAAAATATATATATGAACCCCGTATAGATAATGCTGCAAAAGTTTTTGGGCAAAGACAACTGCAGCCAACTCAAGATCGTGTGTAAGATAATTCTTCTCATGCTTCTGCAACTGTCTAGAGGCGAATGCAATAACCTTACCATGCTCTATAAGAACACAACCTAGGACAATTCTTGAGGCATCACAATAAACAACATAGCCCTTATTACCGTCTGGAAGAGTTAGGATAGGTGCGGTGGCAAGCCTTTTTTTATTTCCTGAAAACTCTGTTCGCATACCTTGGTCCACTGAAACTTAGTTGCCTTATGTGTCAATTTTGTCAATGGTGTAGAAATATAAGAGAATCCCTCCACAAACCTTCAGTAATACCCTGGCAAGCTTATAAAGCTGTGAATCTCCATTGGATTCAAGGGCCTCGGCCAAGTCATCACTGCTTCAATCTTTTGTCCATCAACCTTAATACCCCAATTGTAATAACATGACTTATAAAAGCTATAGAAGTAAGCCAAAAATCACATTTAGAGAATTTAGCATATAACCTGCAATATTGGAGAGTCTGCATCACAGCTCGCAAGTGGTCTGCATGCTCAGCTTCCGACCGTGAATATATAAGAATGTCATCAATATACACAATTACAAATTCATCCAAGAATGTCTTGAAGACCCGATTCATAAGGTCCGTAAAGGATGCTGGGGCATTATTAAGCCCGAAAAACATGACAAGGAATTCAAAATCGCCATACCTCATCCTAAATGTTGTTTTTGGTATATCAACTTCCCTGACTCATAGCTAATTGTAAACAGACCACAAGTCAATCTTGGAAAATAATTTTGCACTTTGTACTGGTCGAATAAATCATCAATCCACGAAAGAGGATATTTATTCTTAATAGTGACTTTATTTAGTTGTCTATAGTCAATACACATCCGTAAGGAGCCATCTTTCTTTTGAACAAAGAGCACTGGAGCACCCCATGGGGAAGTACTTGGCCTGATAACGCCTTTATCGAGCAAGTACTTCAATTGTTCCTTCAATTCTCTTAGTTCTGCAGGTTCCATTCTATAGGGAGGAATTGATATAGGTTGCGTATCAGGAATCAAGTCTATAGAGAAATCAATTTCCCTCTCTGGGGGAATTCCTGGAAGATCATCAGGGAATACCATTGGAAATTCATTCACAATGGGAATTTACTGAAGAGTCGTGGGCACCTTATCAGTATCCTTTATATGAACCATGTGGTATATACAACCTTTATTAATAAACTTTAGAGCCCCAAGGTATGAAATAAACTTACCCTTAGGTGTGGCTGCATTACCCTTCCACTCAAGGACTAAATCACCTGGAAAGTAAAATCTAACTATCTTTGCACGACAATCAATATTAGCATAGCAAACTTCCAACCAATCCATACCCATGATAACATCAAAATCTAGCATAATCAATTCAACTAAATCAATGTATGTTGGACGTTCATTAATTAATATCGTACAACCCCGATAGACATGACTAGCTAAAATAGAATCACCAACCGGTGTAGACACCTCAACTAGTTGGGCAACGACTCAGATTTCATGTCAATCTTAATAGTAATAAATTGAGTAATATATGAAAATATAGAGCCAGGGTCTATCAATGAGTAAAAAACTTGAGAAGATATCATCAATATACCTGTGGAAACATAAGGGAATGCCTCTGAATTTGGTCGGCCTGTGAGTCCATAAAAGCGGTTCTGGCCACCGCTCAAACCTGATGTATCTCCTCCTGCTCTCCCTCTACCATTACCCTGAGTAGACTATAGTCCTGGTCGTGAGGCATGCACTGAGGGTGAGGAGGCTGCAGTGGATCATGAAGACTGAACTAGATAACCTCTACTCAACCTCAAGCAACAACTAATACAATGTCATGTATGCCCACAATTATAACATGCACTTAAACCCTGTCTACACTACCCAGTGTGTGGCTTACCTCATTGTGTACAATTAGGAGTGGAATGTCTTATCTATACATAACGATCCTGTCGACGACCCTCAAACTAGCCTAAGCTCTGACCTGGTCCTAACTGACTATAATGATCAAACCGCGGTCCCTGCACCTGTGGTGAGACACTTCCCACTGGCCAAGGTATATATCGATGGAATGGGGGCCTAAAATCACCATGTGGTTACCTATAACATCCCATAGTACGGGCCCTCTTACTCTGCTCCATATCCCTGTGGGTATCACAAATCCGTTGAGAAAGGTCCTCTGTAGTCTGAGCGGAAACCTGTAGATGGGAAATATCTATATCATCCTATACGGATGCTACTCTGCATTCTCAGATCAAATAATCTGCCAAACCATCAACATAACGATGAACTCTGGCTCTCATGGTATGTACAATATCTGGTGCATATCTCACCAAAGAATTAAACTTGTGGCTATAATCCCTCACACTCATGGTTCCTTTATTCAGATTGATAATCTGGTCAAGATGGGCCTCTCGAACTTCCTGTGGCAAATAGTGGGCAAGGAAGGCCTCTGATAAGTCCTCCCACTCTGCTGGCAGAGTATCATGTCCTCTAGAACTTTCCCAGGCCTCATACCAAAGGATGGATACATCACGTAGGTGAAAAGAAGCCAAATCCACAAGGTCTGTGACGGAGGCATGCATAACCCTCAATACTCTCTATATATAATCTATAAAGCCTTGGGGATGCTCAGTAGGACTAGATCCCATCAATAACGGAGGGGCTAAATGAAGAACTTGTCATACTTTTGAACTTTCTGACCGGTCTCTCCAAGTATCTACTCCTGACTCCAGTTGTCGCTCATGAATAGAAACCATCCTAGTTCGCAACTGAACTATAACCCTCATCCCATGCTCCCTTGTCTCTGGTGGAGGAACAATATGTACCAGAGGTCCTGTATCTCTAGCTTCCTCAGCTACCAATGGAACTGGTGAGGTTGGGGGTACTGCATCTCCTCGAGCTTTAATAGGTGTCGGGGAGGCTAGTACTAGGGTATTGGAGATTCAATCTGTGACTCCTAGGGAAATCTATCCCTTTGACCTGGTGGGGAACATCTGGTACCTTCCCTTGGATCTGTACCTATCTCTCAATCATCCATATCCTTAGCGAGTGTAGCCTGTTAGATAAGAAACATAAAGCATGATTCATATTTCAAATGTTCTTATACTTTTGCACTACATCATGATCTATCAGTTTAATGAAATGAAACCTATCCTAATTGCCATGTAGCCTTGATGAGTCCACGATTTGGACTCATTTAGGGCTTTATTTGGATATATTTTGTGTCCTCAAATGATTGTTTTGTGCCAATAACTAATGTAAAACCCTTGATTTCCAGGTATTTGGATTGAGGAACAAAGCATGGACACTAATTTGAAAAAATGAACTAAGTGAGATGAAAGAGTGAAAAAATAAAGGTCTGGTGATCTCCAAGTCCCTTTGGCGAGTCACCGAATGTAATGACCCTAAAACACACACTAGTGAAACTAAAGCCTAACGTGTATTCATTTGAGTTCGGTGTGACGTTTGATGGTATTTGATGTTGTCCCGAGTCATGGTTGAGGGGTTTAGGGGTCAAATGTCAAGGTACGACTCCCCATGGACCACCCTAGGGGTCCTTGAGGAGGACCCTAAGGCTAACCCTCAAGACCCCAAATAAAATTTGGAGTCACCAAAATGTGGTGACTTATGGATGGGGTTCATGCCCCGTAGGTCCATCCACAGTTCGTGGATGGACTTCGTACGTCGAACCTTGTTGAAGCCTTGAAGACCAAGCCCCAGCCACGAACCACGGACAGCCAGGATGGTCCATGGACCCATCTACTGTCCATGGATTGGTTCCGTGAACCATGCCTGTGCAATTTGTCTTGGGTTCGGCCAAGGAAAGGGTCATTTGGTAAATTGCTTATTAATTGGTTTAAGTGCATGGATGGTTATTTTACGTATATTAAGGTATTTTAAGAGTATTAAAACATTTAATTGGTATTTTGGATTTCATATTCACTTTTCCCCAAATCAAAATCCTCTCTCCCAAAATATCTTCTCTCTAAAAACTTCATTGAAGACCAAGACAAGAAGAAGACTTAGGGCTTGAAGAGGAAGGCTTTTGGGTAGATTTTCGTGGGATTCTTCAAGTATAAGGTATGGTGATCCTTCATCTATGGTTAGATTTCACCCTAGAGTCAATTTCAAAGAAGTTTCAAAGTTTTCAAGTTACAGAAAACCCAAAGTTTTACTCAACCTCATGGGTTCTTGCATCAAACGTTTTCAAATGATAAACTATGATTATATTGATGTTTATTTGATGATTTAAGATGAAAATACTCTATGAACCCATGATTTCTCTCAATTCCTAAATTGTGCCTCATGAAGTGGGTTTGTTGATTATGAATGAATTTGATGGAGTTATGCCTAGATTGATTTAGATTGTTGACTTGTATCTTCATCTATGCCTAATTATGGTGAATTGTTGTAGTAGACTTGTGTTAGAGATGTTGATCCACTTGAAAGGTGGAGGTGTTTAATTATGATGTAGTTACTTGATGTTAGTATAATTCTACATGTATTCTTGATTAACCTAAGATTCTAGGGTTATGTCATGAGGGTTTAAATGTGATCCTCCAAGAATGATGAATTTATCAATGTAATTCCTTAGATTATATCACCTAGACTTGAATTGGTTTAGGGTAATACTTCTAAACATGAATTGACTTGATCATGGTATTATGTGCATGTTGATGAATACTTGAAGTATAAAGTGCCAATCATGATGCGTTTAATGTATTGATGAGTTGTTGGATGATGGTATTCCCTTATCTATTTTGCTATTGCTATATATTTGGGATGAGTTGGTCCATTGCCCTTGAAAGGCATATTGTGAAGGTTTGTGCATGTTGGAAAGATTGTGTGTGAACTCATGATTTACCTAGAAGATGAAAGTCCTATGACTATTGAGTATATTGTGGTATTGTTGAAAAGTCTATTCTTTCCTTACCCCTATACTTGTTATTGTATGAATGGTCTAGGATGATTATGATGTTGTTGATTGTGTCATTTCAAGGACAATTACACACACACTCCATGCATAAACATGATCATGATGTATCAATGGTGGTAATTGAAAGTATAGTTCTCATATGCACCTTTACACATTATTATGCATGAAATGTATATAACGATGTTGATCCTATTGTGTTGATTGAAAGTCCATTCTCATGAGAACACATGATCTTGGTGTGATAGTTATTCTCACATACTAATGTTGATTCTAAGGTTGAAAGTACATTTTCATCTTTAATGAATCTATGAGTTATTTAGTGAGTTGTATTGAACGAAGGGTAAAGTATGCCTTCACACATGTAGATACAATTTCATACTAATTATGTATAATTGGGAAATAATGTTTAGTACCGAGTCCATATGGACAATGAGGAAAAGGCCCCTCCGCTAATGCAATAGTTTGGGTCAGCTATAGTAAACTCATGAGATGGAAGCTCCACCGCTAATGCAATAGGTTGGGTTTCTAGTAGCAATCTCCCTATCCCATAACTATGTGCCAAACATAGGACTTAGATAGTGGATCCACTTAGAAGCTAAATATAATTAGTTCTACCTTCGGCAAGTAAGAATGCCTTCTTTCGGTGTGGGGTTATATGACACCGGATTCCAAGTAGCTCACATGGTGTATGATGGTTATGGCTTATATTCCCTAATAACAATAAGATAATGAATATGATAGGAACTATACTATGACTTCTTAATGGGTTTACTTGGAGAAGTGGGGGTATGGGGCTTCACTTTTACATTACACAATGAGACTTATTAGGATGTTGTGGAATGGTTTCCTTATGGTATGATAAGATATGAATAGATGACTTTCCTTATGGTTAGTTCATGTATTTGTATAATTCCTAATTTATGACTATGGATAATGGTAAGCTTGAAGATTACGGATATGAATATGTGGTTGCAAGGAATGCTTAGTAAGGTTGGTATTATGGGATCCCAACCATACAGTGCACAAGTGTTCTTAGAGGTTGATAAGGTATTGATATTACTATGTTATGAGTGTATTGCGACTACAACTTGTCTTCTATGTTTGAAAATGCATATTGGCCTCCCAAACTTAATGTATGAAAGTTCTCTAAATGCATGAATGTGTCCTATATGAATCTAATCCAGAATGTTGGCTTAAATGCTTAAATGTAAAGATGCATGCTATACTTGGATTGTATCATGAGTTACTTCCTTTTCATGTCTATTGTAGATGAATGTGCCTTGTCTAGGGTGACTTCAAATGAGTACTTAGTGTGAGTAGTAGTATGGAATGCTACTTGCACATTGCACAAGTATGACTTAGAGTTGTCTTAGATGTTGGTCTTAATGTGATGATGTGATTCATGTAATGTTATGTCTGCTAAATGCTTTATTGCATTTTGGGTGACCTTAAGGTGGTGCCTTAGTGTGGATGGTTGTATGGGACACTACCCATACATTGCGCAAGGCGTAGCTTGAGGGTTATTTGAGGTGGAGGCTCAAGGTGAAGGTAAAGGGTTATATGTGATTTTGCTCAAATGTGAATTATGTGACTTTGTATGTTGGTTGTGACTTATATTATGCCTCTTGTACCAATGTTCTTCAAGTTTTACGAAAATGGCATAAAGCATGACTTTCAACAAAATGTCCCCTTTTAAAGCATATTTTTGCATGGTCATCATACTTGGTACATTTTTGTGTGCTAAACCATATTTTCTTATTTTTACTACAAGTGTAGGTTCTGGAAAGTGATTGCTTTATCTAGGGAAGCTTGGGACTAGAGTTCTCTCAAGACCTCTTTGGTATGTCCTCATATGTCGAGGACAAGGACTTTTATTGTTTCTAGTTTTTATGTTTTAAAACTTTTGTCTATACTTCAATTGTAAAGGGCCGTGACCCTATCTTGTTAAAGTTTGTATATGATGGCCATGTGAGACTTAATATGCCGCTGCTTTATAAATGAGTTTTTGATAGTTTGGTTTTAAATAAAGTTTTAATTTCGTAGTATTTTCTATTGTCTATGCAATCAATGAGCTAAAAGGCTTGTATTAAACCCCTTCAAGGTAGAGTACGCCATGTTACGACTAGGGGTTGTTATCGGGTCGTGACACCAAATGGCCATTACCTCACCTAAAATTCGAGTGTGCCAAGCCCTAAAGGAGAAAATCAATTTGGCGAGAGAAAGGAACAGTCGGCGTGTCGCTGAGTGGTTCCGCGATGTAGTGTTGGATCGCCAAATGTTACAGAACTTGAGGATGTTGAAGGCAAAGGAAAGAAGATGATGACTGACCAAAGGGCGGATCACTGAGCTGATCGGCGAGCCCGACCTACTGCACCGAATGGTCCTTCGCAGCATATTTTTGGTGACTATAAATACAGTTTCAAATATTAATCTTAGGACTTTTTATAATAATCTTAGAATCATTTTTTAGAATTTCAATTTTGAACTTTGAGATTGAGACTAAGTTTTCCTTAGCTTTGAAGAATTGAAGTTTTCCATTTTTGAGAAACTGGAAGTGGGTCTTTGAGATTCTTCAATTTGGACCTTTGTAAGATGAAATTAATCTTACCTAGTTGATGGACACACAATTTGGTAAATATTTCTATCTTTTTTTTATGTCTAGCTAAAACCGCAATTCTTGGGGTATGATTATGTGATTATGGGATGATTTAAATTATGGATATTGCTAATTATTAGTTTAAATGTTGTTTAGAAGTGATTTCAATCAGTAATTATGGTTAAAATTAAAGGATTGTAGTTGCAAATGCAGTTCTACTTTCGTGTTTTTGGCTTGCTTGAGAGAGAGTTTTTAAAACCAAGATTACTGAATTGATGGTCTTTGGGTATTGGGTTGTCATGGGCTTAGCTTGAGAGAGTGAATCCTAAATCCTTTTCCACACATTCAGCTAGAGAGAGTGAATGGACTAAAGCATAGGCTGTTCTTATTTTTTTGCTTGTTGGTGTTCGAGAGAAACAGACTTGATTCGGGGTAAATTGTTTGAGAGAAAATTTATCCCACTAAAGTCTAGCTTATTCACTGATTTACAGCTATTTACTAACAGTTGCAATTACCCATTTGTCTACCTTAGCCTATAATCCAATCACATCCCAAGAACCCATCTTAGTATTTGTTAATTCTTATTATTTGCTACTGTTGTAGTTGATAATTGAAAATGAAACCCTCCTGTTATTTGACACTCGTTTCAACCTCTTAAATTGAATTATGTTTTTATTCTTAAATGTCTATTCCTATGGCTGATTAGAACATATTTGTACTTTACTCTTTAATCTTAAACACGTACCACTTCCTGTGGGATTCGACCCCAACTCATTTAGTTGGGTTATTATACCGACTAGCGATCGTTGACACTTAGAATTGGATGAAGTGTCCTTGAAATGTTAATAACATGGCACCGCTGCCGGGGAGTGGTGTTGGTTAAGATTCTTTAGTTAAGTTGAATTTTGTTCTTGTTAGTTATAGTTGAATCTACTTACTTTTAGTTTTGGTTTGCTTGTTTGTGTTTTGAAATAGAAAGTATGAGTGTGAACGGAAGCAATGGTAGCCAAGTAGGCCACCAAGATGACATCTGCAACCCCAACGATGTCAACGAGCCTCATACTAATGACCCCAATCTTATGGTTGGAATTTGTTCCATTCCCTTGCCTCCGGCTTAAGGGAACGTTGTGTTCCATATCACAAGTACTATGTTGCAGCTCTTGTAATTGAAAGGGTTGTTTGGTGGGATGGCTCATGAGGATCCCCATGAGCATATTAGAAACTTTGTGGATGTTTGCGGGCCATTCTCCTTCAAGAACATATCCCAAGAGTCGGTCCGATTGAGGTTGTTCCCATTTTATTTGATGGGAGAAGCATGTGAGTGGCTGACTGAATTGCCACGAGAATCAATCACTTCGTGGGAGGAGATGGTCACCGCATTTCAAGTGCGATTTTTCGCTCCTTCTAAGATGATGACTCTTCGGGAAAACATTCAGAGCTTTAAGCATTTGGAGGGTGAGCCAATTCATGAGAATTGGTTGCGATTCAAGAAGTCGATGCTACAATGCCCAACTCATGGTTTACCCAACAAAATTTTACTGCAGTATTTTTACCGGATCCTTGATTTGGTAAACAAGGGCGTTGCTGACCAACTTTCTCAGGGAGGTTTAATGCAGCAACCTTATGTGATAGCAGCTCAGCTCTTGGATGACATGACCACAATAAAATGGGCTTGGTACACCCGCGAAGATCAGGTCTCCCCTCTCACATTTAAACTGACCAAGGAGTAGCTTGAGAAAGATCAGGAAATGGACCAGAACATGGCTAAGATCATGACACAACTTGACATTTTGTCCAAAATTGTCATGGGAGCTGGTACTCGAAGTGTCAATGTCGTGGGTGTTGGGTGTGTTAATCCTGATATGGCCAAGTTTGAGGCTTTGTACAATGAAAAGGTGAACTTCCAAGCCAACCAAGGTGGTGGTTACGTTCAAACTACCCGAGGCAGGGTGGTAACCAAGGTTGGAACAAGGAGGAAGGTTGGAAAGATCGTGATCGAGAGTGGAGGGATCGTAACCCCACTTGAAAAGAGAGATACGAGGAGAGGGATAAATATGTTCCTCCGCATGAGCACCAAAAGTGAAAGGATTCCGAGGGAGGTCGGTCGGAGGATAAGCTTTCTCGTATCCTCAACAAAGTTGAGGGGTCAGACAAGATTTTGAAAGAAATGAAAGAAGATGTGTCGATCCTTATCCAGAATGTTACCTCTCATTCTGTCTCGATCAAACAATTTGAGACCCAAATGGGTCATATCTCATCTCATTTAAACCCGAGACAACAAGGGGGGTTGCCTAGTGATACTATGGCCAACCCTAAAAATGAGGTTTAAGCATGGACTTGCGTCGTGTCATGACGTTAACTAAGGCGCTGCTTAAGAGGCAACCCAAGTTTTATTTTCTTTCTTTTTAATTTTGATATAATGGTGTGTTGAATGTGCAGGTTAAAGTGTGGCATATGTTTGGAAAGTGCAGTTTGGCGAGCAAAAAGCCCAGTCAACGACTCGCCGAAGAGGTCAGTTAGCCCGACTCTAATCATCGTTAGACTCAAGACATTTTGATATTGGAGTATGTAAAACTTGGCGAGCCCAGGAGCGAATTAGCGAATCACCGACTAGGTTGGCGTTCATGATTTAATCCACCGTTTTGACCCCCACATTAATTGGAGATCCTGTAAAACTCAGTGAGGTAAGTGCCCACTTGGCGTGTCTTTGAGTGGGTCGGCGAGCAATACTAATGTCGCTGAATGGGTGAGAACTGGATGATTTTTAAAGGCCAAAAGCTCAAAAATTCAAAATCTTTCACATTACCTCACTTTTTAAATTCCCAAACTCACACCCACACTATAGTATTCTATATTTTCGCTTTATTACCGCATTTTTGTCATCAAGTTTGTGTTCAGAGTTGGATCTTTTTACCGCCTAGCTGGTCAACTTGTTTAATCGGCATATAAGGTTTGTTTTCGGAACCCCAAATTTATATTTAGCAATTTTTACTCTTATGCAATGAGTTTTATCTTAGTGATGTGTGTTGGGCCTCTCTTAATTCATTGTTTTTATGCTTGTGTACTTAAATGCCTGTTTTGATTTGAATAACGTGCCTATAATGCCTTTAATGTTAAATTCCCAAATATTGTGTGCCTTAAAATTGATTAAAATTGTTGGATTGTGCTTAAATGATGTTGAGTCTAGTCGGGTAAAGTCTAAGTAACCTGTATTTGTGCCAAATGACGTATTTTGCCCAATGATGGAGCGGTTGACATCATTCTTAAGGGCAAAAGTCATTAAATGGCCAAATTTGGCCAAATCGGGAGAAGTCTGAGTATCCCGGGGGCTTGGGTGTAATGAGTCTTAGTTTACTTGAAATAGTGCATGGTTTGATTTTGTTTCCAGGGGCTGCGGGGTTGAATTTGGAAGTTGTGGTTGAAAGTAGGCACGTTGGGTCGTTTGCTGAGCTGGGTCGAGCTCGCCAAACTACTCGGTGGTTCGCCGAATCCCCCTTATTACCTTTAATTTCATGCTAAATTTGGAGTTTAGGTCTGTAACTTTCGGCGAGAAGCCTGAGTTCACCGAGTGCACTCGGTGACTCTCCGAAAGTCCTTCTTGATTTCCCTTTCTGTTCTCCTAACCCCTAAAATGCACTGTAACTTTTGGTGGGCTAGTCCTTGCTCGCCGAATGCTGTCGGCGATTCGCTGAAAGGATCTTCCCATCGCCAACATGCCATTTCTCTGATAAAATTTTGAGCCAATCCTTTCGGCGAGCCTGATTTGGCTCACCAAAGTGGTTCAGCGACTCGCCGATCGGTTCGGGGAATTTGTCTGCAAACTGTTTTTCTGCAATTTTTCTTGAACTCTTTCTGACAGTTTTTAATGTTTTTGAAGACATGGCTAGACCAAAAGTGGCCAAAAGAGACACGCCACACCGTAAGCGGGCCAAGGGAATACAGATCAACGAGGATGCAACTGAATCCAAGACGAAGGCTACTAAGCTTCTCACATCAGGTGGGAAGGGAAAGGGTAAGGCATTTGCACCTGCATCACCAGGGGCTAGCTCCGATAGTGACGGAATATATGCCACTCACCTCACCACTTCTGAGATTTAGGGTGAGCACCAGGAGCATTAGGCTGCAATTTCTGAGAATGAAGATGAGCTACTAGCAGCCCAGAGAGCGGAGCTCCGATCCAAGAGGATGAATGATCCGTATAGGATCAGTACTCTCCAGGTCACCATTACTCCTCCTGTTCCAGCACAGGCTGTGGTCTTAGGACCACTGGTACAGGTCCTCCCCCACGGTCTATTAACATACTAAAGACTGAGGGGCTGAGGACCATCATAGAAGAGAAGCGACTGTCGACTGATGGTGTCATTGATAGGTACCCAGAGATCATGAGCTGTCTGAGGTCCCACTAGTTCCAGCTGTTCACCAATACCTGTGGCCCATACATTCCAAGTTGGGTCAGAAAATTTTATAGTGCTTACAGTGCCTTGATACCACAGGGGAAGAAATTGGCAGCCAAATTCAAGCTGGTTGACTATGTGGTTGTCAAGGTAGAAAGGTAAAGTGTGATAGTGAAGCCATCAATGCAGTCCTGGAGTGATCAAATGATATTGACGATGACTGTCAGCATATGATCATGACAAAAATGCTGGAGAGCATAAAAAAATGGTTGGCCCCTGTGATACCAGACGATACTCCCAAGTAGCTTTAAGGTTGGGGCGGCTATTGAAAAGAAGGACCTCAATGTAGCATCGAGGTATTGGTTTGGTTTCATCTGTTGTACTATTATTCCATCCCAGAACGAATCAATTCTCTGCCATGCCAAGGAGAATCTGGGGATGATTATTGTGAAAGAGATACTTATGAGAGCCAAGCAACGCTAGACTTCCCTCCCCTTTCTGGTGTTGATCACCAAGCTGTGCAGATGGGGTCAGGTGCCTAGAGATAAGAAAAAGGACGTGGAAGTGATTCCCACATCTTCTACTGACATCTGGAGGATTGAGAGGGAGTACTTGAAAGATGAGGCTGAGAAGAAGAAGGCAGCTCCGGTGGATACTTCCCCGGTTGTGGATACAGATGCACTACATACAGAGGCACCTTTGCCTACTCCTACCTATGGGCCTTCATAGACATCTAGTGCTACCCCTTATGATACTCCCAGTTCCTCTGCTTCTCCATTACCTCCCAGATATGGTACTGCTGCTGCTGCTACCCGACCTCCACTCACCCAAGCTACATTACTAAGGATAGGATAGCTAGCCCATTCTGCTGATCATCATTCCACCAGATTTGAGGCCTCCATTTCGGGCATGATTCAGACATCCCTCACTGATGCTATGACACACTTGAGTGCTACCATCGATGCCCTTGCGGCTAGAATAGAAGTGTGCAAGCATGGACAAGGGGCCACCGAGGAGATGATGGCTCTAAAGGCCGCTATTGCTACGCTGAGGAGAGATGTGGACAGGCTAAAGAAGTAGTTGAACCTGAGTCTGAGGCTGAGACGGATGAGGAGATGCATCAGGTTGTTGAGGAGGCTTCTTACGAGGGCCTTACAGAGACTGAGGAGGCCATGGTCGATGCAGCTGTGAAGACATATTTGACATACACACATTTGGCAGCCCCTAGTGGACCTACTACTTCTGAGGTGACTCCGGGCACTGATGTCCAAGATTAAAGTGTTACACAGGGCATTGATGCCCCGACAGATAGAGAGACTGTGTAGACATGATCCCTCTTTACCTCTCTCTCCGTCCCTTTTTATTGACTTTTGGATATTTTCTTGCATTTGAGGATATATTGCTTTTGTTTTATGGTGGGGTGAGGTTTTTCCACACCCTCCTCTTGTTATTAGTGTTTTGTGCTATATACTCTGTGTTGACACTGTGTTTATGGATGTTTGAGCTTGTGGCTCCTTATTTTGAATGTAAATGATTTTTGGACCCTTCCAAAAAAATTTGTGCCACCTCTCAATTGCGTTTGAATGTGGTTGTTCTTTTGTAAATTTGAGTATCGATCTTGTTCAATACCGATGACTTGATAAGTTTTTTCAATCGAACAAACATGAATGTGTGGCTACGATGAGGCCAAATGAAGTTGCATAGACAATATGTGAACTTTTTGCATCTCGTTGTGACTAGCCGGTTATCAAATGAGTCTCTTGTGATGATCATTGCACACTAGCGAAAGTGTGGAGTCATGTTTGATATTTGGTGCCAATGCCTTGTGTGAGGAGCTTACCATGAACCATGTGTGATGACACCTAAAAATTTTCCCGTTGGTCCGGTTGACCAAGTGATGTGAGCTCTTGAAATAATCTTAGGCAACAATTTTAAAGAGTGAAACAATTTGACAGTATACTTTTTTTGTGGCCTACCTTGTGAGTGTGTTATCTTTGTTTGAGCACCCTTTGATCCTTACCCTTTTTCTTGGAAGAAACTTGATGCAGTTGTGACCTTTCTTTATCCCTTCACCCTTAATCCTCGTGATATGTGGTTGGTTTGAATAGCTAACTTAGGCTAAAAGCCTAAGTTGGGGGTGTGGTGAAAAGAGAAGGTAAATCAAGAAATGCAAAGAAGTCCCCCTTGATCCATGGTTGTGAAAAATATGGAACCCCTCAATACAAAAAAAAAAGAGAAAAGAAAAGAAGAATAAAAAAGAAAAAGAATGAAAAAGTTTTGAAATAAAGTTGCAAAAAAAAAAGAAATGGGGTGTCCAAAGTTTCATGGAAAAGGAATAATGGGGTGACCTATGAGCATAAATGAGAATGACGAAGTAAAGGGAAGGAAGTTTTGTTCATACCACATTTCATGAGGATAACAACCACTGAACCTAAATGACCATACCTTTACACTCAGTCTATTTACAAGCCTTGGAAAGACCTTTTTTTATCTTGAGTGAGCTAAAACAAGTGTTGGTTGGAAAATAAGGGCAAACCTAAGAGTGAAGTCATGCATGTGTTCAACTTTGTGAGTGTGAGTGTTGATTGTGATTCTGGAGCTATAAATTGTTGAACCATTGTGTGTGAGTATGGAATCATCCTTTATGTGAGGGGATTTGAGTACCTTTGTTGAACTTGAACTTGCATTTGAAGCAAGTATTGTGAACTTGAGAATCTTTGATAATGGTGAGTCACAACTTGAATCTTTGAGTGTACAATTGATCCTTGCATGAGTAAGTTGAGTCTTGTTGTGTGCATTCATTATTGAGTCTTGTGTAGCACTGTTTGAGGCATCTTTTTTGAACTACTGAACTTGAGTTTTACTTGAGGACAAGCAGAAGTTTAAGTTGGGGTGTTGATGAGTCCACGATTTGGACTCATTTCGGGCTTTATTTGGATAGATTTTGTGTCCGCAAATGCTTGTTTTATGCCAAAAACTGATGTAAAACCCTTGATTTCCAGTTATTTGGATTTAGGAACAAAGCATGGACACTAATTTGCAAAAAGGAACAAAGCGAGATGAAAGAGCGAAGAAATGAATGCCTAGTGATCATCAAGTCCCTTCGGTGAGTCGCCGAATGGCCATTACCTCGCCTAAAGTTCAGGTGTGCCAAGCCCTGAAGGAGAAAATCAATTTGGCGAGACAAAGAAGCAGTCGACGTGTCGCCGAGTGGTTCCGTGATGCACTGTTGGATCGCCCAAAGTTACAGAACTTGAGGATGTTGGAGGCAAAGGAAAGAAGGCGATGGAACAGACAAAGGGCGGATCACCAAGCTGATCGGTGAGCCCGACTTACTGCGCCTAATGGTCCTTCGTAGCATATTTTTGGCTACTATAAATAAATTTTCAAACATTAATCTTAGGACCTTTTATCATAATATTATAATCAATTTTTAGAATTTCAGTTTTGAACTCTGAGTATTGAGACTAAGTTTTCTTTAGCTTTGAAGAATTGAAGTTTTCCATTTTTGAGAAATTGGAAGTGGGTCTTTGAGATTCTTTAATTTTGACCTTTGTAAAGATGAAATTAATCTTACCCAGTTGATGGAAACACAGTTTGGTAACGATTTCTATCTTTTTATGATGTCTAGCTAAAACCCCAATTCTTGGGTTGTGGTTATGTGATTATGGGCTGATTTAGCTTATGAGTATTGCTAATTGTTAGTTTAAATGTTGTTTAGAAGTGATTTCAATAAGTAATTGTGGAATTTAAGGATTGTAGTTGCAAATGCAGTTCTACCTTCGTGTTTTTGGCTTTCTCGAGAGAGGTTTTAAAACCAAGATTACTGAATTGATGGTCTGTGGGTATTGGGTTGTCATGGGTTTAGCTGGAGAGTGTGAATCCTAAATCCTTTTCCACACATTCAGCTCGAGAGAATGAATGGACTAAAGTGTAGTTTGTTCTTATTTGCTTGCTTGTTGGTGTTCGAGAGAAACCAACTTGATTCGGGGTAAATTGTTCGAGAGAAAGTTTATCCCCACTAAAGTCTAGCTTATTCACTGATTTACAGCTATTTACTAACAGTTTAAATTACCCATTTCTCTACCTTTGCCTATAATCCAATCACATCCCAAGAACCCTTCTCATTATTTGTTAATTTGTATTATTTGTTGCTGCTGAGTTGATAATTGAAGATCAAAAACCCCTGTGATTTGACACTCGTGTCAACCCCTTAATTTGAATTATGTTTTTATTCTTAAATGTTTATTCCTATGGCTGATTAGAACATTTCCTTACTGTACTCTTGAATCTTAAACACGTACCACTCCCTATGGGATTCGACCTCAACTCATTTAGTTGGGTTATTATATTGACTAGCGATCGTTGACACTTAGAATTGGATGAAGTGTCCTTGAAACGTTAATCAAGCCTCTAGATTATAAGTGTGGTGCACAACACACCCACAAACAAGACTCTACTGGACACAACTTGTGGACCCCCCGGGATACGACCTGCTCTGATACTAAGTTTGTCACGCCTTGAAATAGGGGGCGTAACTGACATTAGATACCCTACAAGATAAATTTACCCACTAAAACATACTAGCTAACCAAACTGTGAGAAAAAAAGATTGGGCAGCACAATCTCTAAAAAGTGAAGCCTAGACGATGAAGGTGATGACCTAAATGAGAATAACCCATACAAACAATGGTAGATAAGCCAAAAAAATAAAGATGTACTAGCTAGCCGCGAGGCCACAACTGAAGACATACCTACTTACACACACATATATTGTCACGACCCAAGCCTAGGGCCTAGACGTGACCGGCGAATGGGGAACCCGAAGGAACCCCAAACAAGCCTCATAGCGTATCATTACACATCCTTGGTCGCGGAAGCAATTAAATGACCATGAGCAATAAGCATAATCAAGGGGGGGGGGAATCGGGACTAAGGGAGCAAGAGAAAAAGAAGAAGAAATGATACATAAATACCATAGATGAGTCAAGCTCAAGCATAATACACAACTTGT
>JAJOOS010000933.1:0-44661 GCA_029582725.1 Solanum chiquidenum | reverse complement strand
TCTATTTAAATATATATCAAATCGTTGTCCATAGCAAGATTTGAACTAGTGAATTGTGCTTAACCCAAACATCGATCTCGTGTTGCTCTCTTACCACTAGCTAAGAGAAAAGCTAGAGAGGCTGAGGAGTGGAAGGGAGTTCATCTGAATTTCATTAATTTGGACGTTGGATATCACACTATAAATACTTGGTCAAATAAGGCCTAACAACTACCAATATTGAAACTTGAAAGACGACTCCACCATTATTTATTTGATTTCTCTTGCTCGTTGTTTGATATCTATATTAAAACTTAATTAAATTCGATTTTACGTATTGCAAGGTTTATTTCATAAGGCAACGATTCCGCAGCCTTTTATTCAATTTCTCGTGGAGTCAAATTCTCATCAGTACGGGTCAAGGGAATGGACCCCTGGCCTCGGATGTCCATATAAAGAACACGACGAGCATAAATACCCTCTTTAACTTCTATTCTAACGGACTGACATCCCATGTTGATTCCTCCTCCTATATATGATTTGTAATATTTACTTTTTCTCTTTTTACAATGCTATCATTCGTCACATATTCAAAGTTAGCAATAATAATATATTAATACTACTGTATATATAGTTTAAAAACATTATTATTGCAAGTTCTAAAAGAGATATGACATATCATCTTTATAAAAAAAAAAAAATTCTTTTTTAAGGTGCCTTTTATTAATTGACTGTAGAGATAAGAATATATATACTGTCAAAATTGCAATATGTCTAGAAAGAATAGAAGTGACTCCACCTACTTGAAATGCGCACCAAACCATACTAAAAAGAGAAACTAAAAAAAATGAATTATTACTCCCCCGTTTTGACTTATCTCGTGATTTTCTAAAATATTTACGATACTAGAAACTCAACAGAAATTAAATGATTTTTCAGTTTTTCAGTGTATTAATCCATGACTTTTTTGGTGATATGATTTTCAGACACTTTTTTCTCTAAAACTTTTACAAGATCCTCTGTAATGACTTGAGGAACAATACGTATAATCTCACACCATTAGTAGTAATTATTCTTGAGCTTTACAAATACCTCAAAATGATTCATTATAAATAAAGTAAATATTTAATTAAGAGATATTATATCTTAATATATAAATAAAGGAAAAATAATTGTCAAAAAATCTTAATTAATATTCTCTTAAAATATATTAATTAAAAAGAAATAGGATAAATAATTTGAGACACGAGAAGTATTATTAATGGTCCAACCCTAATGATTGGAATAAAATGTTGCATAATTTTAAGTATGCAATGTACGTGCAGAAAACTGAAAACTGAAACTCTTTTAGGTACAATTTCCTATTGGAATTGGAGTATTTTATTTTTTTTGGTTTTCCATCCGGTGTTCGAAGTCTAAATTGGAGCTCCGACTAAATTTGGATCGCGCACTGCAGGGCTCATTCGAGGGTGACGCTCCCAACAAGATTTTCTCCATACCCAAGGCTCGAACCCAAGACATTTGGTTAAGGGTGAAACACTCCACCAATACACCACAACCCATGTTGGTGGAATTGGAGTACTTGACCACAATGAGAAGACTCTTCTCAGAAGACTACACTACTATATAATAAAAAGTGGCCAATAATAAAAGGTAGGCCTTCTCGGAGCGTCACTGTCAAATGGATCCTTAAAGAGTGTGATTCTAATTTAGTTGAAGTTTTAATGTGAGCTACAAATACTTAATGGAAATCAAAACAAAAAAAAACATTCTGATGTAATTTAACCTCAAATGTCAAAAGTTAAGTCATAAGATAGAAATTACTTAAAATCGTATAAAGAGGTTCACAATATCCCTATTTAGAGATTCAATATAAAAAAGGGGCAAAATACTGACAAATAACAAATTAGGATAGGCTTTGAATATATTAATACCATGAAAAAATAGACCGCAAGATTAATTCAATCTCAAAAATTAACTAAATTATAACGTGAGAAATAGTCCGAGTATATAATCAGACACATGATACCTATCCCCTTTATTATGTAGGACTCAAACATGCAATATGGATATGAAATGTTCAATTAATAGCATGATATATTATTTGTGATAATTAAGAAAATATTCATAGTTATAATTAGGTATTTGTAATATCCGTGCTTAGAAAGAGCTAAATTTAGAAAGAACTAATTTGGAAAGAGATAATTTGAGATTTGTTCAAGTTAAGCTTAAGTTGTGAGTCTTAGGTCAACTTCAAACGATCATAACTTTCAGTACAGGATGAGTTAGGTGGCTCATAAGATATCAAATGAAATATCTTTAAATCATCTTTCCAACACCACCGAGTTTGCTAAGTTTCTAGCTCAGATGGGAGATATGCCCGTTTGAAGTTAACCTGTCCAGCTAAGGAAATTTACCCAAATTAGTGAGGGGTATTTTGGTCTTTTCCTTACCCCATTCAACTTTAGACGTTTTTAGTATTATTTTAGGGGTCTAAACTGATTTGGGTCAGCTTTCACAATCCTAAATTACACTTAGGGTTTTAGAAGAGAGTTCAAGAAGAGAAAAGAGGAGAAAAGGAAGAACGATCGAGATTTCTTGTGAATCGAGGATTTATTTCGCCAAATCGAGGTATGTAAGCTTTCATAGTGATGGGTTCGTTCACCCACACACCAATCATGAGTTTCCTTTACGAATTTCACTCATAATTTTGGGTATATTTAGTTTCGTTCATTGATTAATGAGGTTCGATGAATTCTTGAGATAAATGTTAGGAGTTTGAGGGTTGTTTTCGAGTGGATTTGCATGTAATTAAGTTGGGTAAATGAATCTAAGGAAGTTTGGAATAAATCATTCGATTCTAGGTGAATTAGAGTCAGAAAATGAAAAAACAAAATTCATTGGATTTTTTGGGCTTGGGGCTGGCGCGCCATGCCAGCAGTGCGCTAGAAATTGGCCTATGAAATTCAGGGGCTGGCGCCCCGCGCCACTCAGTGCGCCAGAGTCGTCTGCCCTGTCTTATTTTTGGTCGGTTGCTCCGTTTGAGTTCTCTTAAATTGTACCTTCACTCCTTTTTGATTCTAACTACTCTAAACTACATCTAAACATGGAGAGATCATTCATAACATGAATCATAACCCTTGAATTCATAATTCAAATTTAAGGTAGAGTTAAGAGTTACGTCTTGAGAGTTCTTTCGAGTCATTTTGAGAAGTTTTTTACAATCTTTTAAAACTTGTGTTTAAGACTTGAGTAATTGAGTATGAGGATGAGGAGAGTTGAGTATCATTTTTCAAAATGAATATATGGGAACTATGTACTCCCAAGAGTAAATGTTTTTACATTTAAAATGAGGAGGAAACTTTGATTTTCAAATGAGTTATGAGGAGTTTTGAGTACTATCTCTTTTAAGAGAAACCTTTTGTGTAATAATCTCAAAGTTTGAGGATGAGGAAATGTTTTTAAACATACGAGCTGAGTATATTTTGGGAGTAGTATTGAGCACCGATATGGGAACGAGTTCAAACAAACTCAAGTCATCATAAACCATGTATGCCAACGTAGGTAGAAAGGGTCATAATTTTTAGATGATTACTTATTGCTTTTTAAGCATAGCTTAGTGGATTCACTTAGTTGAGGATGTCTTATACTACGGTAAGGTATAGGACAATACAGTTCTAGCAGCGTGGGCGAGACGTTGTATCATCACATAGCTCATAGTGATGGTTGTCGGTTAGAGAATATCCCAGATTGAGTTATTTTGTATTTCTACATACAAACTGAGTTATTATTGTATTTTAAATACATTGAGTTGTTATCTACTGTTTTAAAAGCTTTCTTTACAATGCATCTTTATTACTGATTTATATGGAACTGAGTTGAGTAAGTTTGAGTATCCTTGAGTTGAGGTTGAGTTGAGGTAAGTATGTTTCGTTCCTTCCAGTTCAAGCTTACATGTTATGTTTTAGATTTCCTCTTGCATGATCGTACATTAAATGTACTGACGTCATTTGGCCTGCATCTTTCATGATGAGATCAAGGTTATCAATAGGCGATTCATTGATACCATTTGCAGTTACAAAGTTCTTTGGTGAGCTTCTTTGCTTTCGAAGGATCCCTTATTTATTTCTGTTATTTCAGTTTTGTTAGGATGATCGGGGGTCTTGTCCCGACATCCCTCATAGTATTGGAGGCTTCATAGATAGACAGTAATAGTTCATGAGTCTTTTTCATTTCCATTGTTAACTCAAGTTGCCTTCTTTTAGCCAGTTGAATGTTCTTATATATTTCTGAGTTTATTATTTTGAGACATTTGAGTTAAAGTTTCTACTTTTGAGTTTATCTATTATGAGTCAGTCTTCCGCTGAGAGTTGAGCCAGATCAAGGGTTTGTTTGGGGCAAGCAATGGTTTTCGAGTGTCAGTCGCATCCAGGGTATAGGATTAGGGCGTGACAATATAGATGTGCAACGGTAAATTATAGCTCATATATAAGTGATTCTTTATTTGATGGAGTTACTATACTTTTAATTTTTGTGTGTTTGCATGGATAAAAATACCATTACATTTCACATTTGCATTGAAATCTATAATTTTTAATTATATTTGTGATAATGTGTGCTTAATTAATTATTTATTTATCGGATGGAGATCTTTACACAAATAAATCAATTGGATATGATATTTACTTTTCCTAGCCACGAGTCAATATAAACAAGTCATACATATATTATATAATGATTGTACATATACATTTACCGGTTATTTTTAATTTAAGCAGTTGAGTGGATGACTATTTATATTAGTTTTTCAAACCATGGAGTCCAACAAAATTCCTTGCCACACTAATGTATGTCTATTTGAAACTTATGACATTTTTATTAAAGAATGTAGTTTAAGACCGCTTGCAACAAGATCAATTGTTGTTGCTTCTCCTTCATACCTTCGAATTTTGAAGTTAGGTTTTCTTAAGGCCTAATTTCCTAGGTCGATATTGTGTTTTGTCAAAGTCTAACTATTGAACATATTCGAAAGTTTCAAATTCAGAAAAATAATATTTCACAATTTTGATACTTGAGGTATGAAACTAGATGTTGAGAGAACACAAGTTTAGACCCCGAAAATTTGAATTGTTTCAAGTTCAAATACGCAACTTCAACTTCATATCCGCTTCTTTGAAGTTGATTCTGAAACAGCTAAACTTTAATTTTTTTGTAAAGGATTGCTATTTTCTTGGGCCTTTTATACCCAACTAAAAAGGGAATAAATACCTAGTTGGGTTGGGCCAAATAATATATTGAATACATTGGGCCAAGGATCCATATTATGGGTCTTTTATACGAAAAGATGAAGAGCGTTATATACTAATAACTGATTACACAAACATTCATATCATAATTACTAATTTCTCCTTATAGTTTGAAATGATTATACATCTTGTCTCACTAATTAATAATTTCATATCAGATACACCTAGATACATGTAGTTTGGCTACCAGATATACTCCAAAATACATATACATAGGGAGATAGGCGAGTGAGATAAGAGGGAGACGAGCGAGCTAGAGAGTTAGTGTATTTCAAATACATGCATTTGGGATATCAGATACATTATGAAAATATAGATACATAGGAAGAGATGCGAGCGAAATAGGAGAGAGGCAAGGAGAGAGTCAATGTATCACGAAAACATACAATTTTACTTAGATATAGTGTATCTCGACAAATAATATTTACTTACGTAAAATAAACTATTAATTATTCCACATTTTATAGTACTCTTCAAAGAATTACCAAAATATTATCTTTTCTTTATTATTGTACGCTTAAATAATCCAAACAGTAACATGTCTAATCACATGTATCTTTTCCATAATCATTAAATTTAATCTTATACTAAAATGTCCTTTATTTTGTCTGTTTGTGTACTAATAATTTGATGATGCATAAACCGTGTTGTCGTTTTTTGTTTACATCCACTGAATCATGTGATATATTATTATGTTATATAGTATTTAATTAACTTTAGGTGGAGACTTTTCAGACAATTATGTCGGCAAAAAAGGGTGATTAATTAGTTTGACTAAACAAAATAATGACCATCATGTGATATAATTATTAGTTAATTAATCCTTTTTGTATATAGAGAAATTAGCACTTATAGTTTCTTGAAATATCGATAAATTCTAATTTTGATCTTTGTAATATCTTATTAAGTGTATTTTGTATATAATTAATTGATATGTGCTCTTTTGATCCTTATGAATGTCGAAGTATTTTAGTTATGGGGTGATATTTTTATTTTTATTTTATTTTCATGCTTCTTTTTATTAATATTTAAATATTTTTATTACTGACTTAACTTAATTTGTTTATAAATCGAAAATTTATCTGCATAGTAATCTTTACAATTTGACCTGATTTGTCAAGATATCATCATTAGAATACGCTTTGACATCACTTAATTAAAATTAATTCTAAATTTTAGAACTCTTTGTTCTTCGTAATACTTCTCCTTCGATTTTTTTTTGTCGCAAGAAAAAAACAAAAACTTTTTCAAGAAGTCTTTGCCCTTCTATTTATTAGTAGATTTTTATTTTTTTTAGAGAATCAATTTTATTTTTTAATTTATTATTTTTAAATGCTAAATTATTCAATTATTAACGTATTATATCAAATTTTATATCTTTGAGGAAGGAATCAAAAATCTAGTAAACCCCTCAAACTCCGTAGTCTTCCACGTATTCTAAATTTTAAAAAAATCGTGAAAGGGCTGAAAAGAAAGCTCAAATGAAATGAGAGAGTGGATGTAATTTAGCTCGAATATTAATTAGTTAATTAAAAAATATGTACTTAAGTATATAATATAAGGATCGAAATGATTAAAATCTATTGATAATCGATGCTCAAAAAGTGATATAAGATTATAATCCCTTGTGTAAACATTCTATAGTCCTGTATTATCTTCTTTGACTCTTTCTTTTTTTGGTAAAAAACATTATTTAATTTATAATGTAATTAAGCTACTTAATTAACTAATTATTAAAGTACAGATAGTAGTTATCTGTTTACATTGTTATCATATAAAAAAACACAAAGGCCAACCTTGAGACAGGGGTTTTGCTTCACATAAAAAAAGAACTAAAGTTTAGTAGGCGTTTGGCCATGCGATATCATATCATGATATGGTATCGTGAGATGAAATCAGCGTTTGAATATGTGATTTTACACTGATTCCATCTCATGATTCCATATCATGAGATGTGATTCCATATTCTCCAAAAACTATGATATGGAATTATATGGTAATTTCATATCATGATTTGAGATATTTTAATACAAAAATTGATCAACGAATTAATATTTTGTTAAAACAACCCACATTTATATCTACTAACCATTTATTTCATATGTAAATAAAATTTATAATCACATCATTACTTTTTAAAATTTATTATTCTCACCGACATAAAATTTATTATTCTCACCAACATATAGTCACTTTAACTTACACCAACCGATTGTTAAAGTGATGAAATATTTATGGTCTATGAGCATGAAAATATAGTTGCGGATGATATTGACCAACAAATGGCTCAAAGTAACAATGTTGGTTCGTCTTCTCGGTCACATGATCGAGGAATGAAAGTTCAACGTGAAGAAATTGTCCATACTATGCAGGAGCGGATCCACGTGTAGAGTTTTGGGTGCTCGAGCACCCATTAACCCCGACGGAAACTTTATATATGTATATAGAAAATACTGAAAATTTTATATAAGGTTTGCTTCAGTACCCATTAAACAAAGTGTTCCATGGGCGTTGTGGTTCTGAAGTCGAATTCTAGGAGCACTGGTGCCCTTCATCGAGTGTTCGAGCCCCAGAAACTTCTTTTTCAAAATTTTGCTTATATTTCTTTTTGTTTTTCCACTTTCCTATTTTTTGTATTTCATTTATTAATTAAATTATAAAAATATTACTCAGTAAACTTCGAGAAGAAAAAATAAATTGGCTATCAAATGTTAAAAGAATTGAGCACCCACGATCATTGGATCCTGGATCCGCCACTGGTACTATGTGGGAGGATTATATTAAAGACCAGTACACTACAATTTATGTTCAATTTTTTTTATTAAATTAAAGTTAGATGAGACAACTACTTAAATGGAGAACAAATAACTTTGTAATAATTTATTATGCGATTTTATAAAAAAAAAATTATTTGATAAGATTGAATAAACAATTGGGGCTATTTTAATACTTTTACAACTTATGAGATTTTTATGTTTATGAGAAAATATACAACACCAAAATTTCATATCGCATGTCCAAATAAAACTTCAATTTCATCTCATGATTCCATATCATGATACCATATCATGATTCCATATCATGATTCCATATCATGATACCATATCGCATGGCCAAACGGGCCCTTAGGGTCAAAAGTTTGAATTGTCGTCTTCATGTTTTACTATTTTAATATTTCATTTTGAAGGTGTTTTTGGTATGGAAGAATATTGTATAGGGCAAAAATAGTCAAGATATATCGTTAAATTAATTGAAGCTATGTCAAAAGTAAGAAATATACATAGTAGTTAGATATAGAAGAAAGCAAGTATAATTAAATTGAAAAGAGTAAAATCGAATTAAAGTTTAAACATTTGAAGGAAGAATCAACGAATAACAACAACTCTTATAAATCAGTTTTAAAGACAACTTATTCTGTGTAAATTAAGAAGGAATGATTTTTGTGTGATTCACTCCTATGAAAAAAGGCTTGACTTGACGTTCATGTTGAAAAATATTCATTTACTTCTTCGTCTTCTCTTGTATTGTTCATTAACTACATGCTATTTCAAAATAGTGACGCGTCTTTATTGAGGATACCTTCAAAATAATAATATCTAATCTTAATCATGAAAAATTCCTAATTAATTATGTTGATACCTCCTGAATCAAGACTATTTAGACCTTAATCATAAAGAATTCCCAATTAATTACACCACAAGCGTTCCTCAAATCAATCTTCATCAAATATTTGTCAAATTTATTTCACTTTCAGAATTACGAGTTTAAAAATTCATGAATATTTGCTATAATGTTAATAATAATTTTGACATATAGATATACATGAATCGTATAAAAAAAACTGAATTCAATTAAATTCGTAATAAATATGTTATATTCAGCTTTATCTTCACATACATTGTTATCATTTATCACACACAAATATAAATATTTATACATTTTAATTTATTACTTATAATCATAATATATTAAAATAATTTTTATGTTAATATTAATAAAATTTTATTACTCTACCCCCGTTGGCCTATTTGTAGTCACTATCCTTACATCATAATTGATTTTTCTGCCCTCCCATGCAGTAGATATCGTGGATAAACTCTCACCCATTATATCTACCAACCATATCCTATAAAACATTAATATATATTTATTGTATAATAATAATAATAATAATAATAATAATAATAAATAATTTCATAAGTAATATTCGGAAGAGAATTGCAAATTTTAATCTTATAGTGTGGTAATATAAAGACTGTTTTCAATAAAAATTTGATTAGGAAGAGATGAGAAAACAACAACAATGATAAATATTATCTTATTAGAGTATTTTATTTATTATATATATAAAAGGAGTAAACAAATCATATTATAATTCAAATGACCAAAATAGAAACTTAATTTAGATTTTTTCTTGACTTAATTTTTTTTTTATTAAATTAATTTAGATTTCCAAAAAGAATCTGAATCATCTGCAAGATTATAGACCTATCCTACTCCTACTCCACTCTTCTTGAGCCCTCATCCAAGCATGTGGCAACTCGTTCCTCATTCAAAAATATATTAATATACTATTTTTATCGTAATTTATGTGATATATTTTTTAAAAATTTGTTTCAAATCAAGAACATTTGTTTATATTTAAAATAAATTTTGTTTCTAAAAGTTTACATATTCTTAATAAGATTACTAAGAGCCAAAAGTAGAGCTAGAGTTATTCAAGAGTTCATCTAAATCCCTTCACATTATCTTTTTAATGTTATATATATATATATATATCAAATTTCTTTTATTTTTTTCATGTGTTTATTTTCTTTAACTTTGAATTTTATTGGTAAATTTTTTGACCTCGTTACAATTTTAAGAGTCACAAAAACATTTAAGAATTGCTTTAGACATAAATTTCATTTTTTTCATCTAATCAAATAGCGCTATATAAATAACTTCAACATGTTAAAAAGGTAAACAAAAGATGAAAAAACTTCAATTTTGTATTCTCTTTTTTCGGATAGTTTTGGACTTTGCTTTATTTTAAGTCGATGTTCTATAAAAAAAATAGCTTCATTATCTTTAGAATAAAATCTATGTACTTACACTCTATCGTTCTCATAACACATTCGTAGGATTATATTGAATTTTTCGAATAGTTTTGACTTAGTTATATTATAAGTTGATGCATTATTGAAAATAACTTTACTATCTTTAGAATAAAGTCTACGTACACCCTATCATTATCTTAGCACACTCGTGAAATGACACTGAATATGTTATGTCGATAAATAAATGCCATTTAATAATAAAAATTTTGAAATAGGAAAGCATAGTTCCCTCTTTTCAGGCTCACATGCAGCACTTTCCCTTTTTGAGACTCTCCACCCCCTACACAAAAATGGTTACCCTCAATTACCTTTTTTTGATTTCTTGTTACTCCAAAATTTACCCATTTTTCACAATTTCTCTATCTCTAGAGGTAATTACAGAGAGGAAAAAAAGGGTCTTTTTTTTGTTTGTTTTCCATTTTTCTCATTTTTTTTTGTTTCTCTAAAGATAGTGTGGTTTTATTCCCTTTTTACATGAAACAATTTGTGTCCCCCCTTTGCTTGACTAGTGGGGTTTCTATACTTTTCAATATTTTTTGTGTATTTTTCTTCCTTTTTGATTCTTGACTCAGTTTTGGGTTTTGCTTTATCAAGATTCTCCCAAAAATTACTCATAATTTCTTTATAAAATTCTTGATAAAGAATAAAAAGGGGAAAAAAAGTGTCCCCTTTTTGTTTCAAGATTCTTGCACCACCCCACATGCATGTTTTTGGGGTTTGTCTGATCTGGATCAGATCACCAAGATCTCTCATTTTTATTTATGTGTAAAGAAGGGGGGTTATTTGGTGGGTTCAGGAGCTGAGGGGTGTGTGTGCCTTTTTGGTTAACCAATTTTGGGTCTTTTCTGTGCTTGTTTGAGAACAATAAGGTGTGATTTCTTGACTTTTACTCTTTGGGTCCCTCTTAAAGATTCTATACTCCTGTTATTTGTGGAAAAAATCTGTTCTTTTCTGAGTTTTGTATTGTTTCTTGGTTTTTAATGGTGTAACTTGAACTGGGTTGGAATGATTTTGGGGAAAGACTTTGTGTGAGATATTATTGTCTTGTTTTGTGTAAAGGGTGTTGGGAGAAATTGGTACATGTTGTTGTTTAAGTGGAAAAAAATTGAGTCTTTTAGGGGATTCTGTTTAGTGGTTTGATTTTGGGTGGAGGGTTGTTGGTTTACTGCTTTTGCTTGTTGATTGCTTCCTGGTTTTTGATGTTTGAGTTGGGTTTGGCAGTGTAATTGTAGTGTAGGGTGTGGCCGTTGAATACTCTACTTCTGAGGTGGCCTTTGAATACTCTACTTCTGAGGTATGGCTGGTATTGATGTTTCGAAATATGCACATAGCCCTGTGCATAAAGGTATAGTCTTGAAAGATTATGCTTCTTTGAGGAAGATAATTGCTGCGTTGCCTCGGCTTTGTGATCCTGCTGAGATTCATACTGAAGCAGTATCTCTGGCTGAGGAAGCTAAGGCAGATGCTATTTCTGCAGTGATTGATCGACGGGATGTCCCTAACCGGGATAGCCCTCTTCATTTGGCTGTCAAACTTGGTGATGAGACTGCAACCGAGATGCTTATGCTTGCTGGTGCTGATTGGAGCTTGCAGAATGAACATGGATGGAGTGCCTTGCAGGAGGCAATATGTAATAGGGAAGAAAGGATTGCGAAGATCATAGTTAGGCACTACCAGCCTTTGGCTTGGGCAAAATGGTGTAGAAGGTTACCCCGGTTGATTGGGACAATGAAGAGGATGAGGGATTTTTATATGGAAATAACTTTTCACTTTGAGAGCTCTGTTATACCTTTCATTTCTAGGATTGCCCCTTCAGATACATATAAGATTTGGAAGAGGGGTGCAAATTTAAGGGCTGACATGACTCTAGCTGGCTTTGATGGCTTCCGAATTCAGCGATCTGATCAGAGCATTCTTTTCCTTGGTGATGGTTCTGAGGATGGTAAAGTTGCTCCTGGATCACTTTGCATGATCTCACATAAAGAGAAGGAAATTATGAATGCTTTAGACGGTGCTGGTGCTCCAGCGACTGATGCAGAAGTACAGCAAGAAGTTGCTGCAATGTCTCAAACTAACATATTCAGGCCTGGGATTGATGTCACTGAGGCAGTTCTGTTGCCACAAACGACATGGAGGCGTCAGGAGAAAACAGAGATGGTAGGTTCTTGGAAAGCTAAAGTATATGATATGCATAATGTGGTTGTGAGCATAAAATCAAGGAGGGTTCCTGGAGCTATGACGGATGATGAATTTTTCAATTCTTGCAATGAAAATGAAGCAGAGAGTGAAGAATTTGATGATATCCTGACAGAGGAAGAAAGAAGGCAGCTTGAGGTTGCTCTCAAGTCAGACTCTTCAGATTTAAGCAATGAGAATGGAGATGGTATCATTCCACATCGCCATAGTTGTTATGAACAAAGAGATATTCCCATTGAGGAGTTAAATGGTTGCAGAAATGACGATAATAAGCAGGAAAAGAAGAGGTGGTTTAACAGCTGGAGGAAACGGGATATTAAGCCAGAAGGGGAGAAACGAGTTGTCCCACCAAGAAGTTCCATATGTGTTGAGGAGAAGGTTGGCAATTATCTTGAGGGTTCTTCACCTTTAAATGAAACTAGGCCAGGGAGGCATTCTGTGGATGTCAGGGTGACAAGGGACGAGCTTAGACAAGGAAGAGATGCAAAGGCTTCTACATCTAGCAATGCTGAAAATGGAAATCGGCGCAAAGATGGAAGCCGAGAAAATGAGTATAAGAAAGGACTGAGGCCTGTTCTTTGGCTTTCTCCAGATTTCCCGTTGAGAACCGAAGAGCTCCTTCCTTTGCTTGACATTCTAGCTAACAAAGTTAAAGCTATCCGGCGGTTGAGGGAAATGCTCATGACAAAACTTCCAAAAGGCACCTTCCCAGTTAAGGTATGCATCATGTACTTGCGGTTAAAATTCAACTCATAGTCCAACACTCA
This sequence comes from Solanum chiquidenum, assembly GCA_029582725.1. Lineage (NCBI taxonomy): Eukaryota > Viridiplantae > Streptophyta > Magnoliopsida > Solanales > Solanaceae > Solanum > Solanum chiquidenum. Next base: position 31,314 of record JAJOOS010000933.1, on the reverse strand, counting down.
TGTGGTTTTGAATTATTGTTAGGTTTGAATAGTGATATGTTTGTATTATAGTCCTAGCTGATACTTATACATCCTCCATGAGCAAGAAACAAAAGAATTTTAAAAACTAAAGTAGTAATTTTTGGTTTTCTTTGTGTTTTGCTTTGTATTTTGATCATGCTCTTGAACTAGAAGTTGCTAATCGTAATTACTATATATTTTTATAAGTAGTAAACTGTCAATGTCCTAATGTAGGATTCATTTTTACAGTTTGTTGAGAATATAGGTCATTGAACTAAGGGAATATTTGAAAATCTTAATTGTGGGAAGAAAATGTTATCGAGTCTGAACCATGATAAAGAAATTCAATATAGTAGACATGAATATCCACTGCTGGTGGAAGGGAATGTTATAGGAAGATGGTATTAGGATAAGTTGGAGACAACCAGATGGCTCCTAGGATCCCTATAATGATGGGAAAGAGATACTTTCTTCTTTTGCCTAATATCTAATAGTTAGCGACAACCAGCTCATTGTGGTTATTGAAGGGGTGAACGCTGCTCTAATGCTGTAGTGTTGGAACTCAGCCATCCAATCTTTAAGAAATGCATATGGATGTGCATTTTCAAAAAGAAATATATGGATGTAATGGGAAACTGGATATAAAAGTTTGCAGTTGCAAATAAAATCATCTTTCCGTCATAGAGGAAATAGTTCACACAATTATGGAGATTAAGGTTTGGTTTAACTAAATGTTGTCCATAGGATAATGGTTACTTTCTTAAAAAAAGGAAAACTTTAGACATGATGACCTCTAACCCTTCTGAAACTCCCTTCCAGATTTATTGGCTTAGTTGATTTGGCTCTGAGATAAAGGCTAGAGGTGATATTCTGGCGTGCTATAAGAAACATGGGTCAAATTAGGCAAAAAGTTGATTTTTTGAACAGATTTGAGATTGTATGATGATAAATAGCTTCAACCTATTTCCACGCGGAGTATTACAATGGATGCAATATTTAGTTGGGCCTTTTAGAGGATGGAAGAGAAGATGTTGGGTGTAGAATATTCCTCCAGTAGCACTTATGTGATTAGTATGAGGGAGAATATGATAGTTTTGAAGGGAAAGAGCATGTCTTTTATTCATACGAGGGATAGCCTCCTATTTTTAATGTCTTTTTGGTGCACCGATAAGGTTCTTTTTAATATAGAAGGTTGGATGTTTGATGTGTCTATCATAGAGTATCATATCTATCTCTAGAAAAGTTTTAACTTTATTGGAATAAGAATTTATAGGATGAGGCCTTTTCATCAAAATAAGGATGATGAGGCCTTCTTAAGGGCGGGTCACAGATGGATTTCTCGGTTATCAAAAAAAAAAAAAGACCCTTTTGAAAAGAATTCACTCGGATGAGGTTGTAAGGCTCAAGGTTAGTTAGTACCTAGGGACCCCTTATATTGCAAAGTGGACCATAGCCACAATGATGCAACTTAAACCCCTAATACTCATCTAGTATGCTTGAACAAAGTCTAATGAAATGCAACTATGGGATGTAGTCAGATTATTCCTAGCCTGTATTTGGGATGGAACAGAGATAGTATATGACCAATGTTTCCAAAACCATACCCCGTAGTGAAACCTAATATAAGAAGAGGAAAGTGTTGCAAGGGATGGGGGCAGCAGTGAAGGCAAAGGAGGACAGTCCTTGAAGTCCTCTAGATATGCAGTTTAGGATCCAGTGGCGCATCTGTTCCACATGGCCCTTGTGCTAAGTTTCAACAGTCCCCATTTGTCATCAGTCCATGTTAGTTGATCCGTAAATACAGCAGCCCGCATTTGTCCGAAGCTGATTGATCAACTCCCTTCAGTAAACCTGTCAAATCAGCACCCCACATTTGTTTCTCTTTGGTCTACATCAGATAACCTCTCAAGTTAGCACTCTGTGTGGGAGGTGGCAAGTACCTGGTGGAATAGTTGAGGTGTGCACAAGCTGGCAGAGGAACCACTGTCCCCCCCAAAAAAAGTTAGTGGTCTATCTGTCCTATCTAGTCAATAGTCCATATTAGCTGAAATTTCTAGTTAGTGTACTGTCCAACCAGTAGGTCCAGTACTTCACATCTTAGAGTGTGGTGATCAATGCCATATCTTAAACATGTCAATGCCCAATCAGCGTTATGTCATCACCAAATAATCACTTAGTCAGCGCCATATGCTGACAATATTTTGGACCGCTGGCAATGTATTTGTTTTGGTCAACAGCCTAAATCAGACTGACATCATACATCTAGCTCAAGTTGAGCGGTGTCTCATGGATTGAAGATAGTGCAATGTCCTAGTCATTCTCAGGGCAATGCCAAGTCAAATTTTATTTCCAGCATACTGTTTCAGTGACTATTGAATGACTGTCCCAACTTGATTTTCCATTTGTGTTGTAACTAGAGGTATTTTACCACTTTGAGTTGGAGGAGGCATGTGGAAAGTCAAATGACTTCATTAACCATATCTGAATGTATACCCTAGGCCAAGGGGTGCGATCCCCCGAGCAGCTCTTCATACTATGGGGTTATATAATCTCGTTGACCTTTCGATTGAGGGTATTCAGCAGTGGGCCTACCTTAAGAACCATATGTGTTGAATATTTTTGACGATTATGTCATTTATGAAAATGATACAATATTTATGAATAATGTGTAAAATATTCTTAATGTTATCTCATAGCAATTAGGAATATTGTAACTACTAAACTTCAAGGAGCTCTCTTTTATTTTATTAATTAAAAAACCTTTTTTTTCCTCTTCATTTCTCTTTTCATGGGCATCATCTTTGATATTAGTGTCATGCTCAAGAATCCGTAATTTTCATCAGCTTTCTGCATTTTCAGCTTCTGAAATTAACTGTATATTGATCCTGCATCTTTTGGTGCCACCCACCAGCACTTTTGGGCCTTTTGGCTTAAGTGCTTGAAACTAAACCTGATAAATCAGCCTCCTTTTGAGCCATTGTAGATCCTGAAGCTTCAGATTCACTTACCCCTTCTCCTTTCCATGAGCCATAAAGATGTAAAATCCCGAGGAAGATGGATTCAACTAGACTCCTACTAAAATTTTACCAGCTTTAGTAAAAAACAGTCGCTCTCTGTCCTGATCCACCGTGGTGGTGGTTGTCTGCTGTTAGAAAACTCTAATCAGCCCATCAACCAAAATTTTACTTATCTATCAGTTTATGTTAGCTGTGCAAGCATAACCCAGAAGTTTGAATGCTCTAGGTACTCATGATTAAGTGTTGAGGGATTGGCAAAAAAAGGATTGGAGTGAAAACTTCCAATACAGACCAATTAAACATAATGTGTAGAAACAGGATTGCAATGCAATAGAACTATAATAGGCATCAATGCAGGAGTAAACCTTTGTAACTCCATGGCACATGCAACCATTAAACGCAAGTGCAAAACTCTCTGGGTACTCATGATTTAACATTTAAGGATTGGACTTTTAACTTTTTGACATGTACAAATTATAAATGAAGCTGAACAGTAACACAAGTGCAATTGAATGTAAGCTAGGCATACTTTCTGTTGATGTTTTTCATGGTCAAGCTGTATGAAACTACTTTGTGTTAAGACTTGTACCTAGAAGGTTGTATATTGCAGATGCTCTTAGCTATAATGAGGGAAAAAATGATGTAGTTTCTCTAGGAATTACTATGGTGTATCGTGTCACTAGATACATAACGTGCAGTTAAAGAGACTTTGTAGCTTTGCATAGGTAAGTTGCAATGGTATTTGGAGCAAAAGAGTACAGTATCAGAGAGGAGTTTAACTCAGACGGGAGTAAGGCAGGCCTAATCCCCTATGGAATGATAGTCGAACTTCCAGCCGAACATCATTCCTAGAAAATGAATCATTAGATGCACTCATACTAGGAAGATTCCTGTAAAATTTCCCCATAAATTGCTTTTGTGGAAACCTTTTTTAAAAAAAACTTAGTCGGTATTATAGAAACGTTTTCACCATGGTATTCTTTAGACTAGCTATTGCCTATTTGTGATTATATAACTGTCTTTTGATATGTGTTGACTGAAATTCTCAATGATTTGCCGTAGATAATTTTGATTTCTCGTACTAGATACCTCAATTTTGTACCTTTGGTCTCCTCCATCTGATGCTTGACATCCCTTTCCTCCTCCATCAACTCTATAAAAATTACTCTAATTGTTAAAGGTCTTAGATATACTCATGGCCGAGGGTCTGTCCGAAACAGCCTCCCTATCTTCCAAGGTAGGGGTAAGGTCTGCATACACTCTACCCTCCCAGACCCCGCTTGTGGGATTACACTGGTTATGTTGTCGTTTTAGATACACACATGCACAAGGAACATGCAATCTATGATTCTAATTACCTATATGTTAAGTTCCAGACGACTAAGTATCCATTTCTGTGTTTCAGGTAGCAATTCCGGTTGTTCCAACGATTAGAGTATTGGTGACATTCACTAAGTTTGAAGAATTGCAGCCACTAGATGAGTTTGCAACTCCTCCTTCCAGCCCTACTGCTTCAGGCAGGGAGAGTCCATCAGGGGCACAGCCTTCAAGTTCATCATGGTTTCAGTGGATAAAAGCCCCATATCAACGTCCTGGTTCTTCTACAGGCAGTCCAAGTAACAGGATCGAAAACGTTCAAGATCCCTTTGTAGTCCCTCAAGATTACACATGGATATCAGCAGAAGCAAAGAGAAAGAAAATGCAGGAAAAGGATAAGGCAAAGAAAGGAAAGAGTAGGAAACAGTAGCTGAAGCACTTGATTCACATGAGAACATGTTACATTCTTCATTGACTGATCTTGTTTTAGTATTTTTCGAGATCTAAGTAAATTATTGTGGGTGGTATAAAAGTTGAAATTCGCGATTCTTCCAAATTCTTGTGATCAATGTGTGGAACAAATGTTTTTGTTTCAGGTGAATGTTCCCACAGTTGCATGATTTATAATTCTGTTCCCTGTTGGCTTTGACATAACAATATATGTATACCTTGATGTACCTCAACAATTTTCTTTTTTAACTACAACAGCTGAGGAACAAGTAAATTTTGGCACACAAGATTTTAACAACTATCAACTTCAGTCTTGCATGTCTGAATTTGATGATGAAGCTAATAAACTCTATAATTTTTGGCAATATTTTAAACAGTGCTCCTCCTCCAAGTGATTATTTGTGCACTAGTCTCTAAATAGCTGATTTCAAAACCCACATTTAAGCCATAACTGAAGCTTAAATCTTAGTTTAGCCACCTTAAATCAACTTTAAGCGCATGGATCTGAAGTTCAGACATACGCGTTTGAAGTTAGGCATGCTAAAGACTAAACTAACTTTAGACGATTTAGAAGTAAGCAAACTTGCAACATTTAGACATATATGACTGAATTTCAAACATTTCCGCATGAAACTCATGCATATATGATTGAAACACAAATAGCTCCCTCCTTTTTATTCTTCTAGTCGTTCATATCCAAAATTCAAAACTCACTTCTTCATAACTAGCAATGAACACAATTTTTTTTTAAATGGCTTCTGTTTAAATAGTTCTATGTAAAAAATAGGCTACCTGTGCAAATATTTCCAATAAAATTAGGCCCAAAACTAAAATTGCCCAACTCTTAAGTCTCCAAAACGAGTGTTAAGGAAATTGCTTCTTCTCCACGTAGCAACATAGCAAGCATGAACAGGTATCGAATGTTCTTTGATCTATTTTTAAAAAAAAAATTGAAATTATTACTTTTAATTTTTCAATTTGCATTTCAGTTAGTTGAAAAATAGTAATATGAATTTGAAGTTACTAGGTGTTTTTCAGAGTGTTAAAATGGGTATGTATGCGATTTTGTGTCATTGGTTATGCGTACTTTTAATTCTGTGTGTGTTCTTGAAATTATCAACAAAAAAAAATAATTATTCCTTTGCTAAGGTATTTGTGTATTATTGTAAGGTATTTCCAAGTATGAATTTTTTGCAGTGCTTTGTATTTGGAAAGTTTAATTTCAAGTTATTGAGTATGCATTTTGTGATTTTTTTTTTTCTTAAGTGTGTTTGGTATGACACAAAATGTGTTAATCATGCAAGGTGATTTTCTTGTGTTTGGTTTCCTTGAAATTTTGGAAAATGGTTTCAATCAAATTGGTAAAAATGACTTCTTTGGCTTATCAAATGTTTTATGGTTTTTTTCTGGTGAGTGAAAAATATTTTTTCAAATAAATGTGTCAAAGATTAGTAGTGCATAATAATATTAGCAAATTTTATAGTGTCTGATGATTTATTTAGTATAGATTGATAATAATGTCTACTGTTGATTGGAGCAAGTGATTCGGTATTGGAAGTTATAGTTGTAAGGAAAATGACCTCTGTACATGAATGAGAGAAGTCATGTTCTTCCTTTGGCGGAAAGTAATTTTTTTGGTAATTATACACTAGAAAATGACTTCCTGGTAAATGACTTTCGTTGTACCATACGTAGATTCGTAGTGCCTTAGCTGATTTCTATACTAGGTAATTAATGAGTGTAATTCGGATTCAAATTAGGCCCCTGTGTGGTTTGTGCTTTGTTTTTTTCCACTAGTCATCTACTTTTTTCTTCTTCCCGCAATGCTGGATCACTTGGCAAAAAGCGTGCTTGGTTTCCTTAATGTATTTAATCTTGAACAGGTTTTAGACTAGTTTTCTGTCGAATTCTTACTTCATGAATGGAAGTTAACTTTTATGATGATGAAGTGAAATTTTAGGGCATAGTTAAGGGACTATTTTGGGCAAAAAGCTAATTGAATATCCACTGAATATTTGTTGACACTTGTTTTTTGATTTGTTTTCTTTCTGGGATAGTAATTTTGGTCAATTAGAAATTGGAGCTGCATAGTCTCGAATGTACAAAAGGAACTAAGATTTTTAAGAGCATAGTGATAACTAAATGTAGAGTAAATCTGATGTTGGGAGGGAAGAAAATGTGAACTGCATGATGTCTGTGTTTAGATAATAGATGTGTGCTTATTTATCTGAAAGGTGTCTTTGGTCTTTCTGGTTTGGAGTTCTGCACTTAGATGCAGAGCTACAAAATGGAATTCCAGAGCTGATTTTTTGGCTAGTTATTTTCTTGCCCCACCCTGAAGAGATCAGCAGCGACGAATTTCCACTTTCTCCCTTTGTAACTCGAACTCCTGACCTCCCAGGGATCTACCACTGGAGCAGCCCTCCATTGTCCGAGAGTCAGAGACATACAATACAATTGACTGAATGCATTTGTCTTTCTTATGATTATGGCTGCATAACTACCTAGAAAATTGTGTACATCTATTGGAAGAAAAACTTCATGTAGGAATAGGCAGATAGATTGCTTGGATATCCTAGTAACGTTGTTTGTTTTACCAACAAACTTTTGGTCCTTTTGATGGAAATAAACTGCCTGTGTACATTAGATAAACAGGAGATTGAGAATATACTCATCAAGAGGGCAGTGTTGTTTGTATTAGTGTGTAGATTAACTCCAGTCTCATTTAAAATTGTGGTTGTGCATGTGGAAATTGTAACAGATACCATATAATATGTGCCGATAGTGAAGTATAAAATATTTTCATATTTGATTATTCCTTCAAATCTTTAATTTCGTGACGATAATGTAATCTAATATATTCTTGTATTAGGCTTTCTGTTAGCAGAAGAATTGTGTCGAATATTCATGGATTCAGATCTGTACAGAGGACTTTATGCAGTGATACAGGTGTTAAAAATCCCGATTTAGTCAGTGAAATGGTATTATTCTTGTACTATCAATTTGGACGTTTGTACATTTTGAACTCCTTTCTTTTTGAGTTTTTGTATCAATTCCAGTCTTCAGTTTTATCTGCCTCTCTTTTAACTGCATAGAAGCCTTTGGACAAGCCTGGATTAACAGATGACATACCGCAATATGATATTGCTATTGTTGGAGGTGGTATGGTTGGGATGGCTCTAGCGTGCTCCTTAGGTAAATATGTTTTGTTTAACCTTCTTAAATTGGAATTTTGATGCTTGAACAGTGGTAAAGGTGTCCTCTAAATTACTAGTTGAAACTAAGATGGTTTAGAAATTCTTTTTGTTAGAAATTTCAGTCATCTGCTCGATTTGCACTTTCTACTCTGTTTTTCCTTGAAAAGCTTATCCCTGGTAGTGACTACCTGCAATGATAATCAGCCTGTGGAAAATAGTTGAATGCTAGTTTATAAAAGTTTATCAACCCTCTGGGAACAGCAGTCTAGAAGGGGTAAAAGATGAACACTGTTGTATGTGAATCATTTGAATAAATACTGTACCAAATTAAACTTGTCAACAACATGACAACTTTTCTTCTAACTTGTTGACTATTCTGCAGCAACTATGCCATTGACAAAGCAACTAAGTGTTGCCATCATTGACAGTAATCCTGCTTTGATGAATAATTTTCACATCAAGAAAGAGGACCCCCCAGATCCACGGGTCAGTACAGTCACACCTGCCACCATTTCTTTCTTCAAAGGTATCCTCGAACTTATTCTATTTTCTGATATTTCTGTAGAGTTTTCTGTCTGTACTGATAATGGTTTGATCTGTGTTCCCTGCCATTACATTAACTGGTTGCATCTAAAGAGAAGTTTTATTTTCTATGCTGAAAATGTATGATAAAATCATTGTATTGGTAAAGCCATTGATAAACAGTCAGAAAAAAATGAAAGACCTGTTGAAAGTTTGTTACTTTTTGATACAAAAGGACATTATATGATGTATTCTGTACGTGTACCAGTAGTTGTTACTTTCTGCTTGAACATGTTTGATTTGCTGAAAACATCATCACCTGTTAATGGAAAGCATGTGAGATTATCATGAGAAAACGTTTGGTTTACAGATATGGGTGCATGGGAATTTGTTCAGCAGCACCGTCATGCTTACTTCGATAAGATGCAGGTAATTTTGCTAATTACATTTTCGTTCTTGTAATTTTCTTATGGAGTAATTTAAGCCCATCCTCTGTTGAGAATATAATTACTATAAATGCCAATATTGGGGGACATAGTTAAAAGAAAAAGTTTAGTGGGGTACGTAGTGTTGAACACCCAGTTTAACTCTCTACAATCATTATCTTTATCATGTGCGTTGAGAAAAGGTTTAATTTATTGCAAACTCTAACTATAGTTATTCCATATTATGTGTTCCTCAAACTTTTCTCTTTGGAGTACTGTAATTTATGTCCACGGATGCTTGCATATCAGAAATTTATTAAAGCACAAGGAGAATGTCTTACCATTCTTGAAACGTGCTTTTAGACATCTTGTCTTTTGCCAAATAAATTTCAATCAATGTGAACCTAGTAGCAAATTTTTCAATGTGTACAAGTTGTAGTGACTACCTTCTCAAATTATAGCAAGTAAGATTTAAGTATTTATGTTTACTGTTCAGTAGTGATATATAGCCTTTAGCAATGTAGAAGAAAGGAACTCCTTCCTGGCAAGGGGGAAGAGAGTTTGATCACGAAGGAGACTTAGCTCTGTGCAATGGGACTTAGCCTTTAGACATCTTGTTTTTTTATGTTACCAGTTTCAAAAAAAAAAAATGGGACTGAAGGGTCTCTAAAAATATTTATCGGTGACCAAGAGTAGTCTACCTATTCTCCAGCTCCTCTCGAATTAAAAAGAAGGGGAAAAGTGGGGTATGGATCTGTGTTCCAAATGTATGTTAAGGAAATGGTTGTCTTTGTTTGTTTCAGAATTTCAGTATCTCTGTCTCTACTCATCCTTGTCATGTTAATGGGAGCAGATGGTAACATCAATAGCTTTTAACTAAGAGAGGCTTAAAAGGTAACTGGCAAAGCACATCTTAGCTAAACCTGTTAAACTTGCAATGCTTTACTTCTCAGCTGCCTATGCACTTCCAACCATCAAGATATCCTAGTTTTCAGAAATAGAAGGTTGGACGAACATTGTTGCTAACAATTTCTTCTCATATATTTATCAAGAAAATATCTGGAAAGCTGTTACTTGTGATAATTGTCATTTGTCTTTGATAGGACTATAGATTCTTGTAATCTCTAAGTTGCCTTGATACAAATTGCATCATGACATCCAAATGAACCTCATTTTTATGGGATCCAATCGTGGAAAAGTTTCACTTTTGACCCATTAGCAATTTATTTCTTTATAGGTTTGGGATTATACTGGTTTGGGCTATACAAGGTACAATGCAAGAGATGTTGATGCAGATGTTCTCGGGTAAGAATTCCTTTTATTGAGGTAACAACTTTCTTTCGTAGTTATGATGTTCTTGATTCCAGATGATGCTTGAGTTTTGTCTTTAGGTGCGTGGTGGAGAATAAGGTGCTACACAAATCCCTGCTATCATGCATACAGGTATTTGAGCATATGGACCTACTTTTATTATGCAGTTAAAAGCATGTTGAATCCCTAGTTATGAGATAGGACCCACTCCATCTCTTGGATGATGATTTTTTATGAATATAAAGTTACCCTTACCTCAAAAAAGGACAATCTACTTGTAAACAGTTTTCTACAATATCTTGCTGTGCATATAGGCTTAGCAAAAAAATTGAACATTAGGAAAGAAAAAGATCCAGAGGTGATACCAAGTAGCTGGGACTAGGATTTAGGAAGCTTACATTAGGTCTTATGTTTGCTAGTCGTCCTTTTAAACTTGATAGAGACTTATCTGTCAGTAATTACTTATTTTAAAAAAAGAGATTTGTATGTCAGTAAAAAATATAGAGAACTTTTAGTGTGAGAGAACCTAATTTTTTAAAGTATTGAAGTGACATGCCCTCAAATGGGGTGAAATAGTGAAGATTCTTCTAACCGACTCAACTAGCTTGGGATTGAAGCATAGCTGGTGTTGTTGTTAAGAAGCTTGCTACAAATCCATTTCAAGGATGGGGCTCCCTATCTTTGTATTCCATGCTTGTTGCTTCTTGTGGAGAGCCATGTTCTTGCTTATGCTCTTTATCTCTGTATACAGAATTTAACCCATTTGGGTGAACAGTTATTACTTCATCAGTCAAAAAACTAAAATGAAAAGCGAACTGTTTCAAGGATGTGTTAGTGTTGATGATGTTTCAGTGTCTGATTCAACACCTTTCTCTAATCATATTGGTCCTAAAGTTGCTTTTACATGTAATTTTCTATTGTAACAAATGTTCTCAAGATCATAAATATTAACATTTCTTTTTTATTTCAATTTTTCATTTACTGCCGAGGTTCATAATTCCCTACCTAACATGTGCATCTCAGATCAAAAGTATCTATGTTAATGTCACTTTTGTTGTGAGACTCAAACTGCTTTGGTATAGATGCTTCAGCAATCTAGATATTTCTGTCTCCCTTACTGCCCAAAAGACCAACGACAATGATACTCCAACTGAATTGTTGATGTTACTTGAAAAAGTGTCCGTGATAACTTTTACCTTCAGAATTTTGAGTAATAAATTGGTGTGACAGGGAAAGCTAAAACTATTTGTTTCTAGTTCTAATTTGTGCTTATTGGTATTTAATTGGAACTCCTGAGATTCCTCATTTGGATTTATGTCAATGATTGCCTGATGATATGTTTGACTGGAGGTGGTGATAATTTGGACAGAATACGGATTTTCAGAAGGCAATACACTCGTCCAGGTTAAGTTCAATAACCTTTCCTGCAATGTCATCAGTGACAAGCTCCAGTGGCACATCATCATCTGCTAGTGGAAGTTCAGCAAAGTTGGAACTGGATAATGGAAACAGCATGTATGCGAAGTTAGTGGTAAACTCAACTTGTTTTATGTTTCACCAAATGTGAATGTTCTGAAGGATTCTTCAATACAAATGATGAGTTAGATAACATGTTACAGGTTGGAGCTGATGGGTCAAAATCAAGTGTTAGGGAGTTGGCAAGAATACAAACAACCGGATGGAAGTACTCACAAAGCGCAATCATCTGTACAGTAGAACATGCAGTAGAGAACTTCTGTGCTTGGCAAAGATTTCTTCCTAATGGTCCAATTGCACTTCTGCCCATTGGTGAAAAGTTCAGCAATATTGTCTGGTCAATGGACCCCAAGGAAGCTGTTGACCGGAATTCAATGTCAGAGGATGACTTTGTAAAAGCAGTGAACCTCGCACTGGACGATGGGTATGGTCCTCATCCACGATCCAAATCATTTGAGGGTGGAAATGTATTTTCTTGGCTCAAAGCTGACAGCACATCAACAACCCATGAGGGCTTTGAAGTTCCACCAAAAGTTACTAAGCTAGCCTCTCATAGAATGGCCTTCCCTTTGTCTTTAATGCATGCTAATAGTTATGCATCAAAACGTCTAGTTCTTATTGGTGATGCAGCACATACAGTTCATCCACTGGCTGGCCAAGGAGTTAATATGGGATTTGCAGATGCACTGTGTCTTTCTAAAGTCATTGCTGAAGGTGTTGCAGTCGGATCTGACATTGGGGAGGTATGCTCCTAATCCTTTCTTTCCCTGTAGATATAGACAGAAAATGGCAAGACATGAAGCTTCTCTATTCTGGTATAATCTAGAATCACTGTCTTACATTGATGGTTATTATTGTCATTGGCTTACAATTTTTGGGTATCCTTTACGACACTGCTGGCTCGTTTTACCTCTCAGTTACAGGTTATAATGGTAATCTTATTCTGTGCAGATAACTCTTTTACAGAGATATGAATCAGAGAGGAAAGCTGCAAACATTACAATGATGGCAATCCTAGATGGTTTTCAGAAGGCATATTCTATTGACTTCATGCCAATAAATGTACTCAGGGCTCTTGCATTCAATGGGGCACAATACATTTCTCCACTTAAAAGGAAGATCATTTCATATGCCTCAGGCAGCAAGTTGCTTCCTCTTTTCACATGATGTAAAACTGTTGGATTTTCCCAGTGATATTTGGTGGAAATGTCTTGAACTTTTCTTCGTTGATATGAATAAATAATTTTCTTGCAATATGTGGATCAAGAAAAGTGGAACAGATTGTAAAGGAATTGCTGTTAGTATCATATTTCTTTTTGATATATGGAAGTTTACATCTGTTCTGATAAAGTACAGAAACTATAGTCAGTATAATTGGTAAAACCTCACAAGAGGGTACAATAAATATACTTTTTTCTATTTCTACTTACTCTCAAGTTTGTGAATGATATATGCACAATTCAAGAAGAGGAAACTGTAAGGTTAGAAGGATTGGAATTACAACAGTGCATCTCGTATCAAGCGTGCCATCACACGAGAAGTAAGTCGACTAAGGATCTCGGGAAGAACCTTAGCCGAGAGGCCTGGAAGCACTGGAAGAAGCTCCTGAATCACTCTAGGGACACTTGCTCCATCCAAACCCTGAGGATGAAATATAGTTATGATGTGTTTGAATAGCAAAATGGAAATGCACTTTAGTTTACTTAAGCTATTTTCTGGCAAATTACTCAGAATCTAAGTGTCCCCTTTATGTTCGAAATCAGACACTTAAAGAGTATATTTTACAAAATCATGCAAGTGTTTTGAGATGTAGATTATTACTCCTATGTCTTTTTCTTTAACCTGCTTGTGAAATATTATGACAGCCCACAGTTATTTCTACCGATAACGTGTCCATGGGAAGTTGACACTAGCACACGCTCAGACGAGTTCAAGATTTCAGGAAACACATCTAGAAACGAGACATTGGTAATATGATTTGATGTTTAATTAAGCCTACTAGAGCAGGAGCAATTGCAACTTATTTGCGAGCAGAGGTAACAGAGGAGCAACCTCTTTTCTTTTGCTGTGTGCAAACTGAAGTACTTAAATCTCCTCTGGAGATAAACTTGCCATAATATAAAATTGGGATACCTGGTTAGATGCAGTCCCGGCAGCTAAGAATTGGATGATTTTTTGAACATTGTTCAATATGATTCTGTCCTCCTCAGTTACATATGGTACAAGTGCAGCCGGTCTAATAGGTACAAAAGCAGCAGGAACCATACTGAATACTGGAATTGCATTTCCAATTCCAAGGTATGCCATTATTTGAACCAACTGCTCCCTTGTTAATGCATCAATGCCCTTCACTATCTGCTTGCATTAAGAAGAGAATTATGTTGTCGAAATGCCACATGTATACTTATATTCTTGTGATAGCTGAGGTTTCTAATAGTGAGTCCGTATTGTGTGTGAGAGAGAATGAGATCAAATGTTATATGAAAAGCAGACTAGAAATATATTTAGTTTACAATGGCTCAGGCGTAAAGGACAAGAAAGCAAGGACATATACCAGACGTTACAAAAAGGCGATGATCATTTGAAGTCCATTTGCAAAGCACATGCTATTCATAGCACTCTAATCTATGCTAATTAAAACTGACAGTCATGATCTACATCTTACTTATCTAACCTAAAGATGTTCTCACTCAACTGAAAGGGTAAATTTTCGACATACCGTTCAATACTTTTTTTTTTACTGTTCAGTACTTTTTCCTAAAAAATGTCCACGGGACTCACTTTTATGCAGAACAGTGTCAAATTCCTAAAAGCAAATTTCATCTCTAGTTGTGGAATCACTATTAATTAAATACTACAACAAAACTTTGACTATTGTCCTAAAAGTTGTGCGCGGATGCATAGTCAAACTAGGACACTAGAAATGGGTTAGGAGGAGTATGATAGAATATGAAACAAGTATACAACTAGAAAGAACAGCATGTGTCAGGGATAATACAATAGTGACTGTTCCCAAATCTGTACACATACCTCATCCAAAAGGAATTCACGGAAAAAATTCCCTTTATCAGAGAGCAGAAATGCTAATGCTGCTCTGGTTTGAACTGGCTGCTCTGTTTGGTAAGCACTTGAGGGAAAAGGAATTATGCTATTTGTTTGGCTCTGCAAAATGCCAAGCTCTGCCATTCTCCCATTCAAACTGTCCCCACCTCCACTCTTAGCTGCAGTTATGAAATTCTCAAATGCTTGCATAACATCTATGAATCTTTCAGCATCAAAAACACCAGATTTCCCATATATTGTGTAACGTAAAGCACTCCGTAACCGCGGAGATTCATCTGTCAGCAGTCTCTGAGAAAAGAAAACGCACATAGTGTAAACAATGAGAATTCAAATTATCTAAAAGTGACACCTGAAGGATGACAATGGATAAACTAAGTTTTGCAGAACCAAATCAATGAATCAAATCCCCTCTGAAGTTTAAGCTTTCAGATGAGTTATAGGAATGTCATTTATCACAAGTGGTGTAGTAGACAGAGCCACAGAGTTCCATGCTACTACACCATGAGAATAAAAAAAGGAAGCTATCATGAGAAGTTTTGATTTTGGTCCCATGTATAACTTATATGTCATAGAATAATAATGGGTAAAGTTTTTCTGATCAATGAAACTGATCAATTCTTATTATGGACCAAAGAGGATAGTGCCGAATTAATATAGGACCAAAGGAGTACAATATTGAGAAGCGTGTCTTATTCATATTGGTACCAGAGACTTAAATGAGCTCTACAATCCAAATTTAAACTATTTTGCATTAAGTAGGAAACGTATAAATTGGTTAAAGACATGTCTCAATGGTGTTCGACAGCCTCCCAAGTAAGACTCAAATGCACAACCATATTTAGTCTCCGAGGTTAGTAGGTTGCAAGTGTGAAACAAGGCTATCTGCTAATGTTGTCACATAGATCATCAAAGTACCCTCACAAAGATGGCAATTGTTGTTTCACGCAATTACAGCAATTTGGAGCCATGTAAATGTAAAATATAGAGAACAAATGAACTGTGGTACCATATGAGTGTACCTGTGCTATATATGGGTAAGCTTCATCCACTAAGGCAAAATCAGAGTTCCCCACCAATGCAATCCCCTCCAGCACGCCTATTGCTCGAATTATTAAAGCAAAATAGGGTGGTATTCTAAATGGATAATCGAATGTTATTTGTGCCAAATCTGATGCCAGCTCCTGGAAGTTGAAATTTTTTGCTCCCCCACCTTCAAGTGCCTGGTCAAAAACCTTGGCAAGTACAGGCAAAATGGGTTGCAAATTGACCCCATCGGGAATGAAACCTAATTTCACAAAATCCTTGACTATGGCACCATAATCTCGATGAATAAGGTGAGCTATGGCTTCGATCATGCCATATTTCTGATCATCTGTTAATTTTGTAACCAAGCCTGTCAAAGCAAAATAACACGAGTCAACTTACGGCAAGCAAAGAGTAATAAGCTGATCAATTACAAAGGAAATAAGCACCTTAAAGGCCAAATCAAATTAAGTTCAAAGTAAACTGAAGGTAGTTTGTCAATAGAGTTCTTCATCGGAAACATTTCTCTCCATAGAGTTACTTTCATGACTATTCCATAAATTATCAGGAAAAGAGGAAACCAAATGAAAGCTTCTTACCAAAGTCAAGTACAGCTAGCTTTCCATCTGGCGTACGTATTAAGTTCCCTGGATGTGGATCCGCATGGAAGAAACCAGTGTCAAGCAACTGTATAACAAAAAGACAAAATATAAGATGGAGAACAAATTTTAATTGTCAAGAGGATATTCATAGAAAAAATATCACATTGATCGATCTGGAGTAAGGATAAGGCAGTATACAACAGAAAAATCAAGAAAACAAGATCTTAATGATGTTTACAAGATATGAGACTCAAAAGCTTAATTAATATATTTTTTGAAACTGCAAAAGCTTAATTAATATATTAACATAAAATTTGTAAAGAGTTTAAGCATAGCACCTGCTTAAGGTAGCATATGACTCCAACATTTACCAAATCACCTACATCACTTGCGGTGCTTTGTGATAGCTTCTCTCCATCAATCCATCCTGTTGTAAGAACCTTCCTTGAAGTATATTTGCTATATGTCTTAGGGACAACAACCTGAAAAAGGTTTCCCGAGACAGATCACAACACTGTTAGAGACAGCAAGCATCATACTTTCCAGTTTAAGAAATCTGTACTTTTAATACATCTATAAGAATATAGGCAAATATCTACTCTTCTGTGAGTAAGTTCACATACTTCTCCTTATCCTTTTTTCCCTAAAATGGTAATAAATTGCACACTGCTTTTTCTTTTGGAATTAGCCAATTTCATCAATAACCAAGGAAGAGAATTACAGAATCCAGCTTAGCCTATCGGAGCCAGCTTTTAAGGAAATACACTTACAGCAACAAAATCTCTATGTCCTTGTCTAAACCTTAGTTGCGCGGACTCTTCACTTTTGATGCCACACCCGTGTTGGATTCTCCAAAAATACACTACTTTTGGCGAATCTGACATGCACCTGTTGACATTTTTGAAGAGTCCGAGTAACATAGGTCTAAACTGGAGGACACCCCCTAGGGAGGGTTTCTCCTATTTTGAGACAAGGTGCACTGCTGGTTAGAGACAAAATTCCTTTTTCTTATTACATGGAGAGATTGGAGGTTGGGGGAAAAAAGGAGAAGTGCTCTTTCTCGCTTTATTTAATTCTAATCATTTCCGGGTTTTATTCATTTGGGGCAGAGGTGTGAGGTAGACGTCAGAATTGCTGATACCTGAGGAAGGTCTTTTTTCATCATCTCAGCAAAAAGTGTTCCATTTTCTCCCTCATTCACATAATCAAGTTCTTCGAAGAAGCGGGCAGCCCATTCATCCACCAATCCAACCACATCAATGGAAATCTTAAAAACAGAAGCAACAAGCATTATTTCTTCCAGACTAACAATGATTGGAAAATAATGGGGAAATATAACTGGACATGCATGTACCTGTGGAAACTTGCGAAGAACTAGCCCCAAGTTCCGTATGATAAATAGATCAACTGTCACTGTCTCAAGGACAAAGGGCCTCTGTACTTTAACAGCAACCAAGTCTCCATTCTCCTTCAGCCGGCCCTTATACACCTGCCCAAGGGAAGCTGCCAATGCCATGATGAGAAAAAGGTTCTTTAGAAATTAGCTATTTTTTTACATTTTACAGAAGAAAAATGTGCAAAAAGAAGCACTCACATTTAAGTTAACCCAACAAAAAGAGAATGGTTAAGGAAATACATAGTGAAAATGAAGAAATAATTACAGCATATTATTTAAAAACAGAGTTCTAGAGATGATGAGAAAGATTACCAGCAGCAATTGGGGACGGAGAAAGCTCAGAATAGATGTTAGGCCATGGTTCTCCCAATTCCTCCTCTATAAGGGCCATAGCAACATCATCTGGAAATGATGGTACCTGAAGCAATCATGCAATGCTAAAAGTTCGGAAGGCAACAGTAAAGAGTTTTTTCAATTACACTACTTTGTCATTTGTCAATCTTATCCCCTTCCCCCAAAACTTCCCCAAAAGAAAAACTACTAGGGCAGAACCTGTCACAAGGTCTCCAGTGCAGGCTGTACAAAAGACTAATCATGGTAAATCCAACATTCTGCTTACATTGATTAGTGCAACAAGTTTCCAATAGTAAGGATTGTAGTCTGTTCACATTAATTAGTGTAACATGTTGCCAACAGTAAAGATTGTACATAGCTTACACAATATTCCACCTTTCAGTGTTTCGTATTATTTCTAATTTCGTCGCATGCAGCTCTTAGCCCCATGACGTGCACCTAGTTCTTAATGTTTCTTCTGTTCTGACTTGGCAAAGATGTTCTAAATGTATTCCATAAAGAAAAAAAAGCCTCATTTCTTAAAAAGGGCTCAAAGAATTCTCACGGTCGAAGAATGAACCTGTCAATGCCTCAGTTGCTTTAAAACATGAACATTACTAGGCAAAGAGATTCACCAGTTCTTCTCACATGAAAGCAATGGCTTAATTTTACAGAAACATTTATTATAAAAATTCCCTACAAGGTGAATTACTTCACATGGCTCTTGGCAAAGCAGGCAGTCTTGACACATAAGAACTTAAACAAGAGGAAACCCAATTTACGTTCTAGTTGCTATCTATATGAAGAACAAGTGGAGACGGTCAACCATCTCTTTTTACACTGCAAATGGACTGATCAATTGTGGCACATGTTCATCCAAAAGAGGAAGATTAAGTGGACAAAGCCTGGGAGTATTATAGAAGTCCTACAATGCTGGAACAGGGATGCATTCAGGAAAAAATGAGAAGACATGGAGGATTGTCCCAGCTTGCATTTGGTGGACAATTTGGAAGGAAAGGAATCAAAGATGTTTTAAAGGAAAACAGAACAATATCCAGAAGATAAAGACTAATTGCCTAGGGCTTTATTATTTTTGGTGTAAGCAAGTAGTGATAGGAGAATCTGAAGATGTGTTTAATATTATTGACTGGTTGTAACTAGAAGATCCTAGGAATGATGTAAGTAAAACTTTTTGGAGGGGGACTACACTTTGATGTAGTACACCTGTGGATATATAGAAGTAATGCTACCTTTCTCAAAAAAAAAAAAATGGTTTTAGAAGCAGGCTTTTCCATTGGCATTCTGTGACAAGGATAGACATTATATTTCATTCAGATAATCAGAAAGACTTCCCAACCAAATAACAAGTGCCATTGTTACGGTTTATTCCAGATCATAGGGAAAGGGTTAGCCTAAGAAAGAAGTTTTAACAAAGTAGTTCCTCAATCTCCAATACAGTACACTACAAAGAATATTAGTCTCTAATTAAAGGACAACCACATAGAAAGGTAGATGGCATTAAAATGAATTGGAGCTCATCAAAACAGTTATATGATTATGGAAAAAGCAACAAGAGAATTTTGCAGAATCCATCATTCAGGTATCAATGAAATTAAACTAAAATAAATAGTATGATTTAAGTTGGTAGATATAATAGTTTCCTGAAAATTAAAGTTGGACTTAAAGAAATAAGTCATGCTGCTGACTGCAATCTGACCTTATCACAAAGCTTCTGCAGCTCAACCATCGCAGCAGGTGATAGTATATCTGGCCGGATGCTTAATGCTTGCCCTAGCTTTATGTATGCTGGACCCAGTGATGTTACAATTTCCCTCAACTCAATTGCTCGAGCAACCTCATTCTAATGATTGGAAAAGATCAAAAGTTATGGGATGAAAAAGTAATTAAAGATGTGTGGTATATGAGTATATAAATGAATGCATCAAAGCTCTATTTCAATGTTCACCACACAACTGTTCCAACACATAGAATTCTCTTTTATGACATAAAGATGATTACCTGTTTCCAAATGGAATTTCATGAAATTAACTAGTTCTACAAAAGCTTACAGGGTTCCAACACATCTTGATTCCTGGTTTTCTTTTACTTGTGTGAGGTGGGGGTGAGGAGGTTACTCAAGCAGACCAAGCATACTTGTTAATGTCACTTGTTCTAATTCCCTTTTAGAAATTAGGAAAGTTCAACCAAAACAATTACTGCTTAGTAACCATTTCAAAGGGAGAGACTTTAGGCACTATTGGTTTTAAGAATTCATCAATTAGTGTTTTACACCCTGGCATTGTGACATGTTAAAATTCTGAATAACTATATTTAATAGTTTAACTTTAACCTCAGATTTCATTTTGAAATTCATTTACTCTGTCACTTCTTCTGTCCTATTACTCTTCCATCTTGATTGAATGTCATGCCTCACAACTCCATTGTCTCAGTATCAACTTATCCTTGTTCTTGTTAGGTACTGTAGTGAAATTTTACCGTAAGGTATCAAATGAATGAAGATCTGTAGAGAAGAGATCAATAAAGAAGCCTAAAATGCTTGAATTTGAAATGAAGAAAATGGTAATCAGTTCGAAATAATAGCTCCTTATTGATCATTCAATCAGGAATACTACAGAAAGCCAAAAAATCCATCTTATAGGACTGCAAACCACACAGAACCCACAGGCATAGGATTTCAAAAGTTTATTGTATGTAGCTCTACATGCAATTCACTAACTTCAGCAAAAGCGGATAAGCATCCAGTGCAGCTTACCTCTTTAACCTTTTTATTTATCACGTCCCAGGCAAGACGTGAAAGAAAACCTCCAGCAACAGATGTTAGCTGGACTATACGGGTAGCAACAGCACGCGGCCGATTACCCCAATATGAAGAAATGCTAGCAGGATCATAAACTAAGGGCAAGAACTCACTGCTCTCATCAACCTGAAGAATTCAAAGATAGGAAACATTAAAATATATAGTACTTGCCAAAGGACAGCTATTCCCTAGCCAACCAAAAGCTAAAGATCTTTAGATACAACAGAATATCCATTTATACTTTTCCAAGCCAAAAACTAAAGTTCTTGATATACTTTGATAAGAAAGTCAAACAAACGAACCTCTACTAGGCGAAGCTTAATGTTATCATCAGCAAACAACGAATCTTTCAGGTTTTGACCTCGAAGCCCCCTCATGAGTATAGCTAAGTCCTCATTTTCTTCCATTTGTGCCCTCACTCTCTTGATCTCTTGTGATACATCCTGCATTCTCTGCAAACCCACAAATACAAAAATTCAATCAGCCATCATCCAAACATCAGTATATTAATCACACCAACGAGCCCATTCAAATAACCAATTTGCAGCTTATTTTCCCTTTAACCAATAAAAATTCAGAAACATTTCTAAAAATCATTCATTTTTTTCGAACAGCAGCACAAATTAGTATCACAATTCAATTCACCCAAAAATTGACCAAAAAATTAAAAATTGAATTAGCATAACCTACCATAGAAGAACCATTGACTGGTTTAGGAATGCCGTTAACCGGCTTAGTAGTTGCCTTTGACTCCGATGGCTTAGGTTCAGTCGCAATTGCTCGAACGACGCCGTTTTTCCTTCGAATCCTCAATTTCTTCAACGACGATGATGAAGACGAAGAAGACAGACCACGATACGGCAATGAAGAGCGACACAGAGGATCAATTCCACAGTAAACCAACTGTGCAGCTGCATCCATTATAGCGAAATCAAAGCTTCAAAAAAAATTATATATATACAAAATTGTATGTATGTAGGTTTTTGAGTGAAGCTTTTGAGTTGCAGTGAAGAGTGAAGAAGAAGATGAAGATTGTAAGGAGTATTATGGAAATTGAAAAGATACGTGGAACAATGTGGAACAAGTAAAATTTATTGGACTTGAGGGACTATAATGAAATTTTATTTGGCGGGATCTATACACAATTATATGCCGTTCGTTATTTTGGTGAATTTGCTTTTTGGTCCCTTTTTATAGTTTGGTTGTTATTTTAGTACCCTGATCTTTTTGTGCCGTAGACTTTTTTGTGGATACAATTTACGGCTTTAAATTATTTTTTTTGTTTAACTAAAAGAATTCTATGTCTCCATAGGTGACCAACGTAGGTTGTTGTTACCAGATAGTGATTCGATTGCAGGAATTCTAAAGATTCGAGGATTGAAAGATTGTCCAGGAGAGAACTCGAGGATTCAATCAATGGAGATGAATAGAAGAAGAGAGAAACAGAGTGAAGAAGAGAGAAAGTGAATCTGTATATGTCATATATTTCTGTAACCGATGATTACAATATATTTATGAAGAATACATTTTAACTGACTTATTCTATCTAACAGATTCAGTTACACTAACAGTTTAACTAACTTTCGGTACACTGATCAACTAAAATTTAAAGTCCCTAATTATTGTAACAGTACTCCCTCCATACAAAAGATCATTGACCTCAAGGATCAAAAGAAGGAAATCTTGTCTTCAGGACAGTAGCAAATTCCCAAGTGGCAACATCAGCAGGCAGTCCAACCCATTTAACCAACACCTGAGCAACAACTTTGTTGCCTCTCTTAACCAATCTTCTTTGCAAAACAGATTCAAGACCAGGACAATTAGGATTAGCTAAATCAACAGTAATGGAGGAAGGAACCTCATAACACCTCTTTAACAATGACGCATGCACAGTAGGGTGTATCTTCATTGAACTAGGCAAAAGGAGGGTGTAAGCCACAGGACCAACTCTTTTGATGATCTGAAATGGGCCATAATACTTAGCAACCAGCTTGTGGGAAGAGTGATGAGATATAGTAGCTTGTTTATAAGGCTGCATTTTAAAATAACCCAATCTCCAACAGAAAATTGTCTATCACTCATATGAGAGTCTGCTTGTTGCTTCTGTTGACACCCAATTTTGGACATCCACAATATATATTAATCATCGAGCTTCTTAAATTCCAAACGACTTGAAATAATTGACTTTATAAAATTCAAAATATTTTTTCAAGTTATTTTAAATAGTTTTGTCTTTTTTTAATTTTTTTATATATATATAATTTTTTTATAATAAATATTCTTTATATAATTTGTATATAATTAGTATAGTTTATGAATTTTTGAAAATCGTATCAAAAAGATTTTAGTTTTGCTTAAATAGTTAGTTAATTGGTTTAGTTAGTTAATACTTATATTTTTGAGTTATTAGTTTATAATTAAACTAATTATTTTATTTCGTTAAGATTAAGAGACTCCTTAATTAATTTATATAAATTCGTCTTATATAACTTTTAGCCGTTTCATCCACTTAATTTCGATTCGGTAAGGTTTTGACCTCAATTAGTTGTAATTTTAATTGTGATGGTAGCCATTTCACTTCAACCCACCAAAAGAATCAATATTTTGGACTCTTTTCTATTTTTCCAGGAGCCCAACACGTCGAATCTGTCCATTTTTCTCCAATCAATGCCCATTCCTAATTGTCAGCCCTTTCCAAACAACAATAACACATGCCAGCAACCCATTACAATACCAAAACATGCAAAACCGGCCCAAACATATCCAAACAATACAATATACACAAAATAGTACCAGCCGACCCCACTCCTAGCGTCTTCCCCAAATTTGAGCAGAAACCCCCAGCAACATCAACGCAGCCCAGAAAAATCGACCCCAACTCCAGCCGAAATCGCGACCCGAGTCCAGCAAGCAACCCACACGTCCCTCTCCGGAGCAGAGAGAAGCAGGCACGCGTCTGACCCCATTTCCTCTTTCGGAACGGGACGAATTTTGCAAGAGAAGGTTGCCTCCCTGAAAGGGTGAAAGGATTGTTGATTTCGAATTTCGAATGGCCAAATTCCATCCGGATTTCCCCCCCTTTTCTACCCTAATTTTCTTGTATAAAACCTCTCTTTGCATTTAGTCTAGGGGGGAGGAAAAAGTTAGAAAAAAGTTGGGAGAAAAAAAAAATTGGAAAAGGTTGGAGGAAATTGTGGAAAATACAACTTGCATTCTAGATTAGTATAGTGAATAGGCAGAAAAGAATTTCTTTCTCGCTCATTGCCTGTTAGGATTCTCGAAGTCTTATTTTAGTGGTGAAATCTCGTGGCCTTCAGTTCGTTTCGTCCCAGTTACAGCTGCCCCAAGAAAGGTAATATTCATCCCCTTGTATTTTGTTTGTTCTAAGTCTCCATTATGCGATAAATTTATTTCAGTTTGTATTTTGTTTGTTCTAAGTCTCCATTATGTGATAAATTTATTTCAGTTTGTATTTTGTTTGTTTTAAGTCTCCATTATGAAATAAATTTATTTCAGTTGTTTGGTGTCTGCTTCTGGATTTTGCTTGGTTTTGATATCAGTTTATTTGTTGTTATGACCCAAGTATGCCATTGATGGGAATGTTTGATCAATATGAAACTTGTTCATGTTATATTAGCATAATTTTGTTTCGTGAGAGCTAGAGTCATTTGCGAATTTTATTTTTATTTTGTCTTAGTGGCTTGCTGTCCAGTTGAAACTTAATCTTAGTTAGTATAGCCTGCTCTCGCCTTCAAATAGATTAAATCTGGTCCTAATATGCACTCATTTGTTCCCTGCTCAAATTTGTTATAAAGAATGTGAAATCTCGAAGTTAACCGTTATTTCTTTACTATGGCAGCCATGTGTTTAGTTTAGTTGTTTGTTTTGATATAATCACCGCTTTCAAACTCCCATTATGTAAGTTGAGGATAGGAAGTATACTTATTTCTCATTGTGATGTGAAGTTGATTTCTAGTCTAATTTTTGTTGACTTGTTAGTTTGAGCATCTTAAAAAAAATAAAAAAATATAATACTTTGACTATATAATTTGTTTATTTTTCTTTCCTACTGTACCGTTCTAGTAGACTTGAAAAGTGAGCATTAAAGGTAGAAATGTGATCCTCCTTGTTTGTGTGTTTTCTTATTGTCATTCACATGAATTTGTAGTAAGTATGTTGTAATAAATTAAATATTTTCTTTGGATGTTGAGTGAGTTGAATCCATCTATTTATGCAAAGTAATTGTTTAATCTTTGTTAAGTTACTTTGTATGTTGAAATTATTCACTATTTTCCCCAACTCCCGAAACGTTTTGTCTTCCTCTTTCGTATCATTTTCAACTCGGGGCAGAGTGAATTTACTGTTTGACTAGTTCTAATACTCGGGTTTAGCATTTAATTGTTACCTTGCTCTCTTACGAAGATTTTGATTTTATTTTTTATGGAACTTTGGTTTGTTTGAGCACAACTGCTACATGTGTATAGTTTCAAATCTTGTTAAAGACAATTCATGTCCCGTTTTTTAAGTATGAATTCTAATTCTTAATGTATTTCTTTTGTATATGATACCCTCTATGAGTCCATGAGACTCTTCCCTTCCATTCGGAGTTGCATTGAAACCAAACTCCGCTATCGAGTCAACTTCATCATTCCAAGAACTGGAAAGTTGTATACACTGTAAATGTGGCAGACCGGAAAGTTAAAGAGATTGGGCCAAAAAGCTCACCATTTATTTCGGAGTTGTATTTTATTATGTTTGGGCTCAAGCCCCTTTTATTTTAGTTGTTATTATCTTGCTAGTTCTTAGGACAGGTGGAAGATGGGTCTAAGGCCAAAGAAATCAATTTCAAGATTAGTCTAGGACAGGCACTAAGTATTGGGCCTTTGGACCCAAAATTGAAGGCCCAAGTACTGGTCCAGACGAACAGATCCAGACTTGGGCCCAAATCTTCTTTCCCTATCTCATTTATTTGCTATTAGGTGTTTTATGTGTTTATTTAATTTTAAGGTTTTCTAATCAATTCCCCAAAAGATACTCACTTCAAAAAATTTCTAAAGGCTAAATAATCATACTTATTTTACTACTTAAGTTATTTTGCAAAATATTTTATTTAAGTGAATGTAAAATATTTTACTTAAGTAAATCATTTATACCATCTCCCTTTCCCTAAACACAAATAAAAATAATTCAACTTTTAAGTTGTTTATTTTTAAGTTTTAAGATAGTTAGTTTTCTCAATTTTAGTTAAGTTGCTTATTTTCTTAAAACATTTAGCCAAGTAGTTAATCGTCGGATAACCACATTAGTGGATATTTTAGGTGCTTTAAAAACCTTCCTAGAATATTAATAAGAACCTCGAACCCCCTTTAAATATTTTCATTAGATTTACTGTTTTAATCTTTTGAAAAAATAGTTTTCTTGATTTTTCTTAAAAAATTAAGTGGCGACTCTTAAACCAGTCTTTAATATATTTTCTTAATAAAACACTAATAAACTCAAAAATATAAGTATTTACTAACTAAACCAATTAACCAACTAATTAAGTAAAATAAAAAATATTTTTGACACGATTTTCGAATATTCATAAAATATACTAATTTATATACATAATTAAGTAAAACATATATATGATCTAAAAATTATAAAAAGTGACAAAACTTATTTAAAATAACTTGAAAAATATTTTGAATTTTATAAAGTCAATTATTTCAAATCGTTTGGAATTCAGGAAGCTTGATGATTAATTTATGTTGTGGAGGGTCAAAATTGGGTGTCAACAAGTGGTTGGATATGTATGGTCCTCTACTAACTTTGGAAAAGCTTATGTAAATATATGTGTGTATGCTTTTAGAAAGCTGAAATGAATGAAAAATTTCTGAACCTCATCTTTTTTCATCTAAAAGTTTCAAATCCTAACACAAAATAGCTGTGAAGCGTCTGAATGGTTCAGGTCAAGTAAAGGATTCATTCTTAACAGAGGTAAAGATAGTTGGTAGCATTCACCATGTCAATTTGGTAAAACTCATCGGCTTTTGTGCTGAAAAAGATTACCGAGTTCTGATCTATGAGTACATGGTCAATGGATCATTGGATAGGTGGATTTCTCATGAAAAGCAAGAAAATGGGCTTACATGGCTTACGAGGCAAAGGATAATATCAGATATTGCTAAAGGATTAGCTTATCTTCATGATGAATGCAATCAGAAGATAATTCATTTGGACATCAAACCACACAACATCCTCTTAGATCAAAATTTCAATGCTAAGATATCTGATTTTGGGTTGTCGAAACTAATTGAGAAAGACAAAAGCAAAGTTGTGACTAGAATGAGAGGAACACCAGGGTATTTAGCTCCTGAATGGTTGAGGTCGGTGATCACTGAGAAAGTAGACGTATATGCCTTTGGAATTGTGCTCTTGGAGGAAGTTCTTTGTGGGCGAAAGAATTTGAATTGGTCGCAGGCTGATGAAGAAGATGTTTTTAGGAGAAAAGAGCAGCTCATGCATATGGTTGACAAAAACAACGAGGATATGCAGCTCCACAGGGAAGCAGTGACGAAAATGATGAGCCTCGCAGCATGGTGTCTACAAGGCGATTTCAACAAGAGGCCTTCCATGTCAGTGGTGGTTAAGGTACTGGAAGGTTTAGTGTCTGTTGAAACCAACTTGGATTTCAATTTCACAAACCTAACTGAGGTTTGGGCTGGCAACCAGCAGATGGAAGTCCCTATTAGTTCAATACTGCCTTCACTTTTATCTGGACCAAGGTAAATAATATGCTTGAGAACTATGGCAATTCTAGTGTAACTTCATAAATGTATTATTCAGTAACTTGCATTAGTTTTTCGAGGTTCATGTACGATCTTGTAATATTTACTTCTTTTTCTTTAAAAATTCTTATATTTTTAATACTTTTTAAAGGCGTGGCACTATGCAATAACAATTGTTAAAGAATAAAGTTGAGTTTGATAATAGTGTGTGTAATAATATAAACCTACACCAAGATGGAAAGAACTTTTCTCTAAGAAACTGAAGATCCTTTAAGTGAAAGTCCCATCAGTGGAAAGATAGAGCCTGCCCCCATAACTTTTTCACCACATAAAGAAGTCAGAATTTGTTGGAAATATCTAGTCGGACCCTTGATAAAATCATAGGGCACAAAGAGGACGACTTAAATATGTCATCGAAATATCATAATGACTTAACCATGCCACTCGTTAAAGGTTGTGCATATTTATGTCACCGTTGTGACACATTTGGACCATTAGTGCTATTTACCACTAACTAGTCCACATATTCGGATTTAAAATACTGTATTGGACACGTATTGTCCAATTAAACAATCTACGTCATTTTATCTGTCCCAATTATTTTTGACTCATCCCAATTAGGGATTTTGAATTTTACTGCTGGTCCCATTCAGTAGAAGACTTGTGACCTGAACCTGAATTAGGAGGAAAGTGCCCAGCAATAATTAATTGCCGGTCCCATGATCAATGTATTCTGTGACGGTATGTAGACTTGACCTCAGTGTTTTCAAACACGTTTTTGGGGCGAGTCTCAGGGCGGGGCGTAAATTAAAGACGTAAAATTTGAGGCGTAAGCGTCGAGCATAAAAACGTAAGTTCTGGGCGTAAAAACGTAGGCCCACGCGTTTTTAATTTATTTTTTTGAACCTTTTATGTTTTAAATCATATTTTTTATTATTGGTGTAATGATATTTCTCAAATAGTAATTATAATACTTTTTTTCTTCATTATTGATTATTAATACTTATTTCAAATAAAAATCATAATATAATTTCTATATATTATAGGTTATTTATAAAACCATTTTAAAGGTTTACTTTTGCTTATTTTATTAGTAATAAAACTATAAAATTGAATATACATGAGACTACGCCCCGTAGATCTATGGGACTAACGCATTGCCCCATACTGTATAAAACGTCTCGCCTCACACCCCAGCCTTTTAAAACACTGCTTGACCTGAACCTAAATGAGGAGGAAAGTGGCCAACAATTACAAATTAATTGTTACAGGAACAGAAAATAATACTTGGAAAATTAATAGACTTTTGTAAATGCCCGATTCAACTAAATCCAGTATTTTTAACATGAAATATAAATATATATGTAAAAATTTGGTACTTTTAAAAGAATAGTAGGTGTATTTTGAACCTGTACTTTCTAAAATACAATGAGTTAAATGGTAAAAATTTAATAGCTGGACCCTCAAATTAAGATGGGCATAATATATTGATAGACCCTTTAACTTGGTCTCAAGTTAAAATGGGCTGTTGAAGATGTCCACGAGACACAGTGAGAAAGAGTTGAAGTGTATAGATGTGTAGTCGCAACTAGGCCAAGATGGCAACTCTGCCCAACCTTGCAGCTTTCGATCATCCAACAGATTCTTTGTTCCCGGGGCAGAGTTTGGTTTCTGGGCAGAAGCTCACAGCAACTGTCTCTGTTAGTGAAAAACTTACAAGATCACAAAAAATACAAGATTACAATTGAAAATAAAAATGAAGAAATAAATCTCTTCAGGCTGAGGCACGGATATCTCGCTCTCTTTAAGGAGATTCAAGCCCACTGCAGCAAATGTTTTTCACCGGTCCAGCAGTAGTCCTCTTTGACTTGTCCCCTCCAGGATACAACAGCCTTCACAAAGTATAACTCAACAATTCTGGACAAGAGTTGAGTCCAAAGCTCCACAAAAAAGAACACCTCCCTTCAACTAATAAGAACTCTCCTATTGACAAACTTTATGCAATCTATATTTTCCTCTTGTATGTTGTGTGTAACAAACCAAATGAAGACCATCACTATTTATACTACAAGAAGTCTTCCTAGCAATGAATAGGAAGATAATGGGGTAGTAAATAGTGAAGATAATGGTCTTAGGAGTTACATAGGTTACAAGGATAATGGAGGAAGAATAATGGAGAAGTAATGAAAGGAATTAGTGGTCATAGTTGACCACCTTCTGCCACTAACGGCAACCTCAAGTTGAACGTTTTGTAACCACCAAATAATGGGCAATAAAACACATGCACAGTGAGTAACCAAAGTGAGTAATTAGTCACAAATGACTACCAACGGCAGCAATGATATATGCCCACTAACTGCTGAAACATTCAGCATTCTTGTAACTCCAAATAAAGCAAATTAATAAATTAAAATATTAATATTAAAATGCTAACAAACCAACAGTCTCCATAACCAATCAAAGTCAAGGTTTGTTTTCTCTTAGTGTTCTCAATGGAGGCGTAGGCATGCACTTACATAGATTCTGACCCACCTCAGTTTTACTATACTACAAAATTATATGCCTATGATATTTATTACAGTTTTGAGGGTCAAACCCTTACTGCTTTCCCTGACACTGATACCTCAGCTCAATTCATGAGGTTTGAGTCTGAAGGGCATTTATGGGTATACATATGGGACGTAAATACATCTAATTGGAAAGAGCCAGTAGAAATTTGGTCGCCACATGTGGGGAAGTGTGGATATCCAATGGTGTGTGGAAGATATAACATAAGAAACACAAATTTTGGATGAAGGGAACTTTTTTAGGCCATCTATCCTAAGAAACACAAATCTTGGATGTACGGAGCTGACATCCATTTCCTGCGATTCTTTGCAGTACCATAGTCTTGTAGAGCTCAAATACGCCACATATTTTTCATTCGAGACAGCACACTTTTTACTAAATTAGAGCATGTTGTGACTCGAATGAGAGGAACACCAGGGTAAAATTCCTTTTAAAAAAAGTGACCTAGGGTTTCCTTCCTAGCCAGCAGCTGCGCAGCTCTCATGGCTGCTATGGCCACTGGATGGCCTCCTTTCGAGGCTGTCCAGCCCGCCCCACCACCCCAAACCACCACATACGCCACTATTTTCAATTCCAATACTATAAATCCTAAACAATTTGCCCTAATTAACTCAAAACAATCGCAAAATCAATCGAAATAATTCATGGAGAACCTACTATCACGTTTTCAATGGAGGAAAGGCAAGACTTTATGATTGAAGAGGGATTGCATCAAGCAGTGGTGTTTAAATTATCCCACGGTGCGCCAGATTTGAAGGTATTAGGTCAATTTTACCGAAACATCTTGGTACCAAGGGCAATTGTTTAATTGGCTTACTTGCTCCAAGACAAATTTTGTTGAGATTTGATCAATATGAAGATTATGTACTAGCTTTATCTCGCTCAGTTAATTATCTTCTCTACAATGGAGAGGAGCACCAATGTAGGGTTTTTCCATGATCCATTGGATATAATCCTAAGGAGGAAACGACGTTAGCTGTGGTTTGGATTTCTTTACCGAACTTATCTCCAGATTTGTTTGCAAAG
>JAJOOS010000932.1:0-40769 GCA_029582725.1 Solanum chiquidenum | reverse complement strand
TCCCAAAATATACTAGCTCTTATGTTTTTAAAAAACATACTTCTTCTGTGATTTGAGATTAGTGCTCAAAAACTTAGCTCAAAGGCTATCTTGGAAATTAAAGTTTCCCCTCTTGCTTCATTTAGAAAGCGATTACTCTTTTCTTAAAACTAGCCCGAAGGCTCTTTGGAAATCTCAGTTTCCGTTCTTATTTAAATGTGAAAACATTTTTAATCTCTTTTGGAATACTTAGTCCCCATATACTTTTGAAGAAATAAACTTCAACTCTTTACTCTTTGCTTAAATTTAAATTTAAGTCTTAAAACAAAGTTAAAACGTTTGTTAAAGACTTTTGAAAACTTTAAAAACTTAGCTTTGACTTACTTCTTAACTTCTAGACTTGACTCTTAACATCTCTTGACTTTGATCCTAACTTTCCTTGAATTGGATTATGAATTCAAGGTTCATGATCTCATGTTTATGGATGATTTCATGATGTTTAGATGTACCTTAGAGTCTTGGAATCAACTAGAAAACATAGGTACATTGCTAAGGAACAAGTACGAAAAGATGGGGGAAGAATGAGAAGAACTGGCGTCCCTGGAGCTCTGAGAGGCGCGGGGCTCCAACCCTCAACATTCAGAGAACAAGTTGGGGAGCTTTGGCTGGCACGTCACCCAGAGCCCGACATTCAGGGACTACTTTGGGGTGCGCTGGCTGGAGCGACGCCCCACTCCCTTCCCCAGGTGTTTGACGACTTTTCTTCTCTATTTTTCAACTCTAAACCCTCTAAACTTCAATGGTTCTTTCCTCAAACATTTAGGATCATTTATACCCTCAATATACAATAGATTGAAACGAAAATTTCACCCGGAAATATGAATCAAATCGAAAGAAACTTTAACAAAACAACCCACAAGAATTCCAACGAATTTCATCAAGAACTCAAAGGATTTACTTTCAAATTACACATATTTCGCTGAATTGAATCATGATTGACGCGTGGGTAAACTAACCCAATGCTATGTGATCTCACATACCTTTTAGGGATCACCCCCGATGATATCCACAGACGAAATCGACGAATCTTGGATGTTCTTCTCCTTTCTCCTCTTTTCTCCTCTTCTCCAAGCCCTAGTGTAAAATTAACTTTTCTAAAAATGACTAAAATATGAATTTACCCCAATTAAACTCCTAAAAATGAATTAGAATAATTAGGTAAGGAAAAGACTAAGTTACTCTTCCAAAATCCAGATTAGACTTTCCTTAATCCAACAACCCAACTTCCAAAGGGCATAACTTACTCATACGAACTCGGAAGCGCGCAAACTCAGCGGCGTTGGAAATATCATTCCAAGAGGTTTCCAACCATATCTAGAAGTACACCTAACTTATCCTGATCTAGGAGTTATGGCCATTTGAAGTTGGCCAAAACTCAATTTTTTCCTAACTTAAACAAATTTCCAGATTTTCATTCTTTCCAAAATGACTACTTCCAATTATTAGCTTCTTCCTAGTTATTTCAAATTGTGAGATGTTACAATATCTCCCCCTTGGGAACATTCGTCCTCGAATGAGATTATTCTTACTAGGCTAAGGGTGGTATCATTAAGTACCTTGATATGCACTTTCTTCGGATTCAAAGAGATATGGATATCTCTTCTTCATATCCTCGTCAGCTTCCCAAGTAGCTTCCTCAACAAATTGGTTCCTCCAAAAGACTTTGACTGATGCTACTTCCTTTGTTCTCAACTTGCGAACTTGGCGATCTAGAATCTGAATAGGAATCTCTTGATAAGATAGGCTATCCTTGATCCCAATATCTCCAGTTGGTATGATCAATGATGGATCTCCCATGCACTTTTTCAACATAGAGATGTGAAATAGCGGATGAACCGTGACTACCTCTTGTGGTAGCTCTAACTCATAAGCTACATTGCCGATCCTCTTGGATATTCGATAAGGTCCAATATACCGGGGATTAAGTTTCCCCTTCTTACCAAACCTCATAACACCCTTCATGGGTGAAAATTTTAGATATACCCGCTCATCTACTTCGAACTCTAACGCCCTTCTCCTAACATCAGTGTAGGATTTCTGACGACTGTGCCGTTTTCACCCTCTCTTGAATCACTTTCACCTTCTCCATAACTTGATGAACTAAGTCTAGTCCTATCAACCCTGTTTCGCCAACTTCAAACCGTCCAATAGGAGATCTGCATCTTCTCCCATAAAGAGCTTCATATGGAGCCATCTGGATGCTAGAGTGGTAACTATTATTATAGGCAAATTCAATAAGGGGTAGGTGATCATCCCAATTACCTTTGAAATCAATCACACAGGCCCTCAACATATCCTCTAAGGTATGTAGTGCGCTCTGCTTGACCATCTGTCTGAGGATGAAAATCAGTACTCAAGTTCACATTTGAACCTAAGCCTTTTTGGAATGACTTCCAAAAATGTGCAGTAAATTGCGCACCTCTATCTGAAATAATGGAGATCGGAACCCCATGAAATCTTACTACTTCTTGAATATAAAGCTTCGCATAATCTTCTACTGAATCGGTAGTATTTATCGATAAAAAGTGGACTTATTTCGTCATTCTATCGACAATCACCCAAATAGAATCATGCTGCCTGCAAGACCTTGGTAAACCTGTGCTGAAATCCATATTGATCATCTCCCACTTCCTTTCTGGAAGTTCTATATTCTGCGCGAGACCACTGGGCCTTTGGTGCTCAATTTTCACTTGCTGGCAATTTGGACACTTAGCAACAAATTCAGCAATGCCCTTCTTCATACCATTCCACCAATACACATCTATCAAATCACGGTACATCTTTGTGGAACCCGAATGAATGGAATATCTGGAGCTATGAGCCTCCTCCATGATCCTCTCTTGGAGTCAATCTACCATTGGTACACACACTACCTTGATATCTCAGTACGCTATCTCCCCCTTGTTCAAAAGCTAAAACTTTTTGCTTATGAACATTTTCCTTCAATTCAAGCATATTAGGGTCTTGTTCTTGCTTGCCTTTTACTTTTGACACTAATGATGATTCAGCCCCATTCATCACCACTATTCCTCCTTCTGTGGAATCCATAAGTGTGACTCCTAGGCATGCAAGCCTATGCACATTTTTTGCTAACTCTCTCTTTTCTTCCTCAACATGGGCAATACTACCCATAGGCAACCTGCTTAAAGCATCATCAACCACATTAGCCTTACCTGGGTGGTAAAGAATACTGGTAAAGAATACTCATGTTATAATCCTTGACTAATTCTAACCATCTCCTCTGTCTGAGATTGAGCTCTTTCTGAGTGAACACATACTGAAGGCTCTTGTGATTGGTGAACACATCCACATGAACACCATAAAGGTAAAGGCACCATATTTTCAAAGCAAATACTATAACAACCAATTCTAAATCATGGGTTGGGTAGTCCTTCTCGTGAACTTTCAACTGTCTGTAGGCATAAGCTATAACTTTGCCACTCTGCATTAAGACACAACCCAAACCAACTCTAGATGCATCACAGTACACCACAAAACCTTGAGTGCCTTCTAGTAAGGTTAAAACTGGGGCAGTAGTCAACCTCTTCTTCAATTCCTGAAAGCTTTTCTCACAAGCTTCAGACCATTGAAATTTCACTATTTTCTGAGTCAACTTCGTCAAAGGGGATAAAATGGATGAAAATCCCTCTACAAACATTCTATAATAGCCAGCCAAACCCAAGAAACTCCTAATATCAATTAGAGATGTGGGTCTAGGACAATTTTGCACTGCCTCAATTTTCTGAGTATCAACTTTAATTCCCTCTCCAGACACAATATGGCCTAGGAATGCCACAGACTCAAGCCAAAATTCACACTTAGAGAATTTATTGTATAACTCTTTATCTTTCAACGTCTGAAGAACTATTATGAGATGACTAGCATGATCTTCTTCATTCCTTAAATATATTAGTATGTCATCAAATAAGACGATAACAAACATGTCTAAATAAGGTTTGAATACCCTATTCTTAAGGTCCATGAACGCTGCAGGTGCATTGGTTAAACCGAACGACATGACCATAAACTCATAATGACCATAACGTATTCTAAAAGCTATCTTCGGAATATCACATTCCCTTACTCTCAACTGATAGTATCCTGATTTGAGGTCAATTTTCGAGAAACAAGAAGCCCTGAAGCTGATAAAAAAGGTCATCAATCATTGGAAGAGGATACTTGTTATTGATGGTAACCTTGTTCAACTGACAGTAATTTATACACATCCTAAGGGAACCATATTTCTTTCTCACAAATAAGACCGAAGCGCTCCAAGGTGAGACACTTGGTCGAGTAAAGCCCTTATCTAATATATCATTTAGCTGCTCTTTCAATTCTTTCAACTCTGCTGGTGCCATTCTATATGGCGGAATAGATATCAGACGAGTATCTAGAAGAAAATCTATACCAAAGTTTATATCTCTCTCAGGAGGGACTCCAGGAAGATCATCTGGAAACTTTTTTACTACTGGAACTGACTGAATAGGAGGTACCTCAACACTTGAGTCATTAACTTGGACTAAGTGATAGACACACCCCTTAGAAACTAACTTCCTTGCCTTAAGGTACAAAATGAAACGACCCTTAGGCACTGTTGAAATGCTTTTCCACTCTAAGACTGGCTCATTTGGAAACTGAAACTTGACTACTCGAGTTCTACAATCAACTGAGGCATAACATGCATGAAGCCAGTCCATACCAAGAATGACATCAAAATCTACCATGTCCAACTCAATTAAATCAGCCATGTTACTCTTGTGATTGATGGAAATGGGACAATCACGATAGACTCTCTCTGCTAAAATAGACTCACCAAT
Source organism: Solanum chiquidenum (assembly GCA_029582725.1). NCBI lineage: Eukaryota > Viridiplantae > Streptophyta > Magnoliopsida > Solanales > Solanaceae > Solanum > Solanum chiquidenum. Next base: position 35,913 of record JAJOOS010000932.1, on the reverse strand, counting down.
AGGCGTACAGATACTGAATGGTTCACTAAGTTGTTCAGGAATAACATCAAAGTTCATAGCAGCATATGGAGTTACAAAAGATAAACTCGCTTCTGGATCTAGCAAGGCATGAACAGTAAAGTCAAAGACTCGAATCATACCAGTGACAACATCTGGCGAATCCTATTGCTCTTGGCGACTAGTGATCGCGTAGAGGCGGTTTGCTCCTCCGCTAGTACCGGAAGTAGCTCCTCTAGGTGCAGCCCTGTTTGGTGGAGCAACTGATGAAGACTGGGTTTAGTTACCCCCATTACCATTTCCCTGCTTGTTCTTTGGACAATCTCGCATGAAATGCCAGTCCGACCACACTTGAAACAACCAGTGGAGCCCTCACGACAAATACCTGAGTGGTTCGTACCACACTTGGCATAGGCAGGAGGCTTACTAACCCCTTGCGCCACACTACCCTGGGAATAAATAGGTTTAGCTCTGAAATTCTAATTATTGTACTCACCTTTGTTCTTAGGTGCAGGTGCACTAGCAGATGACGGAGCATGTCCCTTCTGTTTCTGTTGGAAAGATGACCGATTCACATTACTCCTTTGCTGCCCCGTATTAATTTCCTTATGTCTTAGACCTATTATTCTTAAACTCTTATTTATCCCTCAACGTATCCTCATTAACTTATTGCACATGGATCATCAACCTTGTTATGTCCATGTCACCTATTACAATCACAACCTTACTTTCCTTACTTATCAGACGAGGCAACCCAATAACAACCATATTCATCTTGCTCCTCATGTCATTAACTATCTCTTTGCTTCTCTTATATCACGTGGAAAGAAATGCCCCATGAAATCACTCTAAAAAAATAGTTCAACTCGCAAACGGTTACACATAAACCCGAGTTAGAAAGAAACTTTTTTAGAGATAAACTCTAACGCATGAAATTAATATGAAAGAAGTGAGATAGTTCCTAAATGTTGCAGCCTCCTAATTATAGATGTGGCGTGCTTCACACCAATAACTAGGACTCTACAGACACGACTTCATAGACTCCCTAGGACTCTTGAACTCTGTGCTATGATACCAAGTTTGTCACGCCCCAAGCCTACACCTTGGGCGGGACTGGCACTTGTAGACCATTGCTGGCCCCAAACAAACCCTTGACCCGGCTTACTTACTCAACGGAAGACTTAAAACACAAGAATAGTCTAAATAAAGAACTTGTGAAATAAACTTAGAATGTCTTAAAAGGTGCATTCAACTGGCCAAAATGGCTACTTAAGTCTCATAGCAAAACATCTGAAATACAAAGCTAAAAGTCTCATAACTAACTGTCTGACTATCTATGAAGCCTCTAAAACAACTAAGATAGATGTTGGGAAAAATCCCACAACATCCTAATGATCTAAAAATAAAACTGAAAGTAATAAAAAGAGTCCTCCAGAATGCAAAGAGGCTCACCAACAGACTCTGAACTGCTCACTGGATCAACGGTGCGCTGGATGTCCATTCTAGTTACCTGCGTCTACATCATAAGACGTTGCAGGCCAACTGACATCAGTACATTGAATGTACGAGTATGTGAGTTGGAATGCTAAAATAATATAGACTTGAAAGGGAATCCGAAAGAAACACATACCTTGGCTCTTCTCAACTTATTAATACTTAACTGAACTCATTTCAATATAAAGTAGTTTAAAACAAGTGCAATATAAAGAAAAGTTGTTTAAAAACATGATGTCAACTCTGTGTATATACAAGGATACAACATAACTCTGAAATGTATGTAAAAATACAATAACTTCTGTGGGAGTTTCTCTAACCGACAACCATCACATAAGAGCTATAGTGATGATACAACGATCTACCTCACGCTGCCAGTGCATCCTATACCCGGCTAGAGGTATAGGACCTGAACTACTAAGTGGAGCCACTAGTCTATGCGAAAAAGATTCATCTAAAAAGTATGAAACTTTTCTACTCATGATGGCTACATAGTTTTATGGAGATGTGAGTTATCTGAACTCATGCTCACCCCCAATTCGGTGCTCAATACCACTCCTAAAATATACTAGCTCTTATGTTTTTAAAAAGCATACTTCTTCTGTGATTTGAGATTAGTGCTCAAAAACTTAGCTCAAAGGCTATCTTAGAAATCAAAATTTCCCCTCTTGCTTCATTTAGAAAGCGATTACTCTTTTCTTAAAACTAGCCCGAAGGCTCTTTGGAAATCTCAGTTTCCGTTCTTATTTAAATGTGAAAACATTTTAAATCTCTTTTGGAATACTTAGTCCCCATATACTTTTGAAGAAATGAACTTCAACTCTTTACTCTTCTGTTAACTTGAAATTTAATTCTTAAAACAAAGTTAAAACGTTTGTTAAAGACTTTTGAAAACTTTAAAAACTTAGCTTTGACTTACTTCTTAACTTCTAGACTTGACTCTTAGCATCTCTTGACTTTGATCCTAACTTTCCTTGAATTGGATTATGGATTCAAGGTTCATGATCTCATGTTTATGGATGATTTCATAATGTGTAGATGTACCGTATAATGTTGGAATCAACTAGAAAACATAGGTACATTGCTATGGAACAAGTACGAAAAGATGGGGGAAGACTGAGAATAACTGGCGTCCCTGGCGCTCTGTGAGGCTCGGGGCTCCAGCCCTCAATATTCAGAGAACAAGTTGGGGCGCTCTGGCTGGAGCGTCACTCCAGATCCCCACATTTAGGGACTACTTTGGGGCGCGCTGGCTGGAGCGACGCCCCACCCCCTTCCCCAGGTGTTTGACAAATTTTCTTCTCCATTTTTCAACTCTAAACCCTCTAAACTTCAATGGTTCTTTACCCAAACACTTAGGATCATTTATAACCTCAATATATGATATATTGAAACCAAACTTTCACCCGGAAACATGAATCAAATCGCAAGAAACTTCAATAAAATAACCCACAAGAATTCAAACGAATTTCATCAAGAACTCAAAGGATTTACTTTCAAATTACACATATTTCGCTGAATTGAATCATGATTGGCGCGTGGGTGAACTAACCCAATGCTATGTGATCTCACATAACTTTTTGGGATCACCCCCGAAGAAATCCACAAGCTACCCTTGACGAAATCGATGAATCTTGGACGTTCTTCTCCTTTCTTCTCTTTTCTCCTCTTCTCCAAGCCCTAGCGTAAAATTAACTTTTTTAAAACTGACTAAAATCTTAATCTACCTCAATTAAACTCCTAAAAACGAATTAGAATAATTAGGTAAGGAAAAGACTAAATTACCCTTCCAAAATTCGGATTAGACTTTCCTTAATCGAACAACCCAACTTCCAAAGGGGATAACTTTTTCATACGAACTCGGAAGGGCACAAACTCAGCGGCATTGGAAAGATCATTCCAAGAGATTTCTAACCATATCTGAAAGTACACCTAACTTATCCTGAGCTAGGAGTTATGGCCGTTTGAAGTTGGCCAAAACTCAACTTTTTCCTAACTTAAACAAATTTTCAGATTTTCATTCTTTCCAAAATGAATACTTCCAATTATTAGCTTCTTCCTAGTTATTTAAAATTGCGAGATGTTACAGTACACTAGCAGTTGTTTGTATGAGCCCCTTGAGAGAACTAGAATGGAATACTGTGTTGTGGTGATTCATGTTTATTTGTGCATATAAATTCAGGTCGAGGACTAAGAGTCCGTGTTATATTGCATTTGTGGTTAAAATTGTGTATTATTGTATACTTTACTAATGTTGTGGTTTGCCTGTTCATATCTCATAGAAATGGAATTAGCCGATGATTCTAAGAGTACACTGTGATTGTTTACTAATACTGGACTTGGTCTCTCTTTTGTTGAGTACAAGACAAATTAGGCGGCTGCTTCACGACCTCAACTATGAGACCTCCTGAATCCAAGGGTGACCCACTTCCTCCAGGTTGCTATGGATTCCTCTTTATCTTCTTAGTCCATTTGTTTGGACTTAGACTTTTTAAGCTTATGTTTTCCTTATTTCAGGTCTTGTATCCCCCTATTCTTGACCATTAGAATTTTGGTATTGCAACTTTCAGTTTTAGGGGGTTACTTCCGCATTATTGAAATTTATGATTTCCTAATTTATAGACTTGATTTAATTTATTGAAAGACCTTTTAGAAATCTTTGAGATGAGAAAACATAATTTAACCGTATATACAAAATGAGTTGAGGAAGAGTAGAGCTGAGTTCATTTTCTTTAAAATGATATATGAGAACTAAGTATTCTCAAGATTAAATATTTTTATATTTAAGATGAGAGGAAACTGAGATTTCCAAAAGAGTTTTGAGCAGTTTGAGTACCGTTTCTTTTAAGAGAAAGATTTTTGAGTAATAATCTCAAAACACTGAAAGAGTTATGGTTTTAAACATATGAGCTAGTATATTTTGGGAGTAGTATTGAGTATCGATATGGGGGAGAGTTCATAGATACAACTCACAGCCCCCATAAACCACGTAGCCAACGTGGGCAGAAAGGGTCATACTTTTTAGATGATTCCATAATGCTTTTTAGCATAGACTAATGGATCCACTTAGTAGTAGGTTTTATACCCCGATAAAGTATAAGACAGTTCTGGCAGCGTGGGCTAGACGCTGTATCATCACATAGCTCATAGTGATGGTTGTCGGTTAGAGAATCTCACATAGAGTTATATTGTATTTTAATATACAAATTGAGTTGTTATTGTATTCTTCAATACACTGAGTTGCTATCTACTGTTTTAAAAAGCTTTCCATCTATCGCATCTTTTATTGTTGCTTCATCCTTGAGTATCCAGAGTTGAGTATCTTATTATCGATTTGAGCCCTATTTTCTCTGAGTTGAGTTGAACTATGTTTCATTGAGTTGAGTGATTTGAGAAGAGGTAAGTATGTTTCTTTTCCATCAGTTTAAGCTTATGTTTATGCTTTAGAATTCCCCTTACATGCTCGTACATTCTATGTACTGAGCCATTTGTCCTGCATCGTTTCATGATGCAGTTACAGGTATTCAGGATCATCAACAGGCGTTTCGTTGAGGTCATGTTATATTCCAGTCAGCTTTGGTGAGCCATCTTATATTCTAGAGGACTTCACATTTATCTTACAGTTAGTAGTTTTGAGATGTCTTGGGTCTTGTCCCGATATCCTTCTATAATAGTAAAGGCTTCTTAGATAGACAGAGTTGAGAAATTTTCTGTATTTACTTTTTTTTGAGTATCTTTTAGACTTTCTTAAAGTTAAGTCTTGGAGTTCAATGAAGTTAATTCAGTTTTAAGCTTATGTATGCTTGAGTTAGTCTTTTGCTTGTAGCCAGCCATTATGAGGGTTCACTTAGGGACCAATAATTATTCTCGAGTGCCGGCCACGTCCAGGGTGTAGGCTCGAGTTGTGACAATATCAATTCAAGTCGAGGACTGGGAGTCCGTATTATATTTTACTTATGTTTAAAATTGTGTACTGTATACTTTACTAATGTTGTGGTTTGCCTGTTCATATCTCATATAATTGAAATTAGCCGATGGTCCTAAAAGTGCATTATGATTGTTTACTAATACTACACTTGGTCTTTTTTTGTTGAGTACAGGATAAATTAGGGGGGCTGCTTCGCAACCTCAACTGTGAGACCTCCGTTATATGAATTCAAGGGTGAGTCATTTCCTCTAGGCTGCTATGGATTCCTCTTTATCTTCTTAGTCCATTTGTTTGGACTTAGACTCTTTAAGTTTATGTTTTCCTTGTTTGAGGTATTGTATCCCCTTATTCTAGACAATTAGAATTTTGATATTGCAACTTTCAGTTTTAGGGGGTTACTTTCGCATTGGTGACAATTATGATTTTCTCATTTATAAACCTGGTTTGATTTATTGAAAGACCGCTTAGAAATCTTATTAGACTGTGTGAAGTTAGTCCGCTGGTTCTACCATCAAGGATTAGTGTGAATGCTATTCACGACGGATCAGATTCGTGACCAAAAGTAAGTTTGGCTAATAAGTGAGGAGACGGTGTTAATGCGGACAAATTTAAGAAATTCAAAACGTTCTCTTTGATTGTTTAAGCTTTTAGAAAAAATATCCCACAATTTTTGTTTCATCCCTCTTAGCCAAGCAAAATTTTGTGTTATTTTTTAATGTTTTATGAAGTTTATTGAGAATGCATGATACACTATGGAACAAAATCATACTTTTCTAATAACATGCGTACTACATCTTTTTATAAGCATAAATGATTAATATGTTAATTTATTTTCATATTGTGTATGAATCCATTCCCTTTTTAGGATGATATTAAGTGAGGGGACAAATATTTGACGACATGAAGAAATAAGTTTAGTGTTTATAATTAACGTGTAGCTAGGCTCCTTTAGAATGATTTGTCATTTAAGTTATAATTCTGCATATTAACCAAAAAAGTATTGTTTGTCTAGAATTTAGATCTTCCAGCTAGCTAGGGATTGGAAATGTCTTTTTTTTAGTTTCCTATTCGATATTCGTATCCATATTGGAGGCAACACTCCCTATCAAAGATTATTCCATACACATGACTCAAAGTTTCTAGATTATTCCATACACAGGACTCGAAGTTGAAACAATACAGGACAATAATGAATTAAAAATGGGATAAAAAATAACATAAAAGAATTAGACTTTATCTTAGGGTGAAATAAATGTTTTCTCTTCAAAAAGTTTGCTGCAACTACTTCTTCTCTAACATGATCCCTTTAGTTAGGGTCAATAAGTAACATCAGCTTCATTCATATATATGCATGTCACTATCTTAATAATTAGTTCTTAAACTTAATTTTCTTTAATTATTTCCCTTGATCATAACGAAGAAATCGAAAATAGTGTTGTTCAATTAGGGAACATATCTTAGAATTAATTTGGATCAACGATATGTAGGTTTGATTATCAACTAATCTTCCTGCTAGACAAACCATATATAATATAGATAGATGTGATGAGATTTTAATTATGTGAATTTTGTGCGTGTCTCTTCATCCTCATTTTCAGCTTTGTGTAGTCCCTTACTTAGTTAATTACATTTATTTATCAACTTTATAGCCACTTGAAAGAGAGTGCTTGATCATGAAAGTTTTTAAATTTTTCTGAAGTTGAACTTCGGATAATTTTCAAATATCATTTTAATAAAAATAAAAAATTACTTCAACTTTTTTCTATTTTACTTTTATGAAACATGATTAAACGCGATATGCACAACTTCTTTCTTTCCTCCTCGAGCAATCCATGGTTATAACAAATATCAAGAAAAGGTTATAGAAAATAGATTTAACTTATAGTTATATGTACACTGATATTAGTTATATAAATAAATTTTCTATTGTCAATGTGTTTTAATCTATATGTTTAGCAATCTAAATTTTCAAGTTACTAGTTCATATTATTGTTTTTAAGGTGATTCGATAGTATGAAAAATATGTTCAATTCTAATATAGAAGTTAAACTCAATAGAAAAATTTGGCCAGCATGGTGCACAACCCATTGCAATTCATAGCATTAAAGCCCTTGCATTAATATTGATGCTAATAACCTTATGTATGATGTATCTAACTATTTTAACTTTATGGAAGAATGTCACGATCTAAAATCTGAAAGGTTATTATGGTACCTATACTAAGTCTTCGATATTGGCTGATCCACCGATGTGTCCGAAAAACAGAAAGGTAATTTATGACATCGAGGAGTAATATTTGAGTGTATGTGTGCAAGAATGAAATTCAAAGAAGTTGACGGGTTCCACACAAGCGATGCAACACATGGTTTAATTTGATGCAAGGTAGAGAATTTTATCAGGACTTGACATGTCACGAATCCTACTGAAAGAAGGGTGTCTTCAAGAACACGACACATGTGGTGAATGGCTGTTGTCAGAGCCGAAAATGCAATAATTTTTTTCCCCCACTCCTTGTATGTCTCTTTCACTTCGTTCGAGCTTCCTTTTAACCCTCTTACAAAAATCTTTTTATTTATAGTACGTAAGAGAGTACCAAAACAAATTAAACTTCTTTCCTCAGAGCAACAACTAAAAGAGAAAATACTAATTTATTCATTTGCACAAGGTTGGTAAGGTGAAATGAGGCAATCCAAGCCCATTGAGTGCTCTATCTTGGGTCATGGACATCATACGCTCTACTAAAATAGATTTAACAGAAAATTAGCTATGTCCAATCTTAATTGTCCTTTCACCCGCTAGACACAAGTCATCCCCATATTGTGTCACATACATAGGTTCGGTGCTCCTTTGTTTCATAGTTCTGGGGCTATTCACAATTAGCCAATTAAGAAGTCTCATATGTATTAGAATTTTATTTTTAATGCAGGTATCGATTATCCCGAGAGATCATAATTGTCGCGAGCAAAAATATTAATGACGAGGAAGACTTTTTTGTTATGTTACTAATACTTGCTCTACTATTCTGCTTAAGCCTAAGGAAAAAGTTACGGTGCATAAAACAAAAAAAATACGCCCATCAGGCATACTGTGTGGTACATTTTATATGAAGAAGCATATGTAATTCTTGAGTTACCTAATTACCTGTCTCCTAAATATATTGCATACTATAATTATATTGTACTTCCTTAGATCATGTAGGTCCTTTGGGGAGAGGGGTTAGATAAATAAGCCTATTATACAAACCTTTTCCTCTCAATAGGGTTATTTATTAAAATGTAATGAGTCCGATAATACCTATACCATTACCTATTATATGTATCTAGAACTAAGACACAAAACAATATATGTATTTCAAGTTTTTTCATGATGGTAGAAAAATGTAATTGGAGAGCCTATAGGCAACGTAGTTGGCAAACTTGTCAAAAAAAGTCAACAAGAACTAACCAATTATCTTCAAAGTTTATTTCTACCACGACTTTTATCCCCTTTATTATTAGTTAGTACCATATTATGTAAAGCCCATCATATAGTTGGATGTGTATATAACTATTTATAAAGGACTTGAATTGACTTTGTTCTACTTTGAGGACAATTTGTATGGTACTATTGAATAATGGAGGATTAAAACAGAAGAAGTAAGAAACAACTCTTAGCGACAATAAATAGACATACTAATAAAAAATGCTAAAACTTTTACGGATATTAGTTAATTGTCATGAGATTCAATGTCACTATAGACTTTAGCGACATTTATGAACAGTGCTAAAATAGAATTGTCACAAGTAATTGTCTCTAAAAAAAATATATTAATGATAATTAAGCTATTACCATTAGTTAATTGCCGCTAAAAATTATTTTTGGTGTAGTTAGATAGTTTTTATAACAACTAACAAATCAAAGGATGTATTTGGCTAAGCTTATAAACTTGCAATTCAGCTTATAAACACTTTTTGACTAATTATCTAAACATTTGTAAACCTTAAAAAAGTTTATAAGCTAAAATCAGCCAAAAGTCACAGTTGATCACTCATAGCTTGTGGTTTTATAGCTCACAAACACTTTGGTTTGACTAATCCGTTTATGATTTGAATTTCCCCAAGATATCTAATTCAAGTTAAGTATATTCTAAGTTATTAGAAGGTGTTGATTTGACTAATCACTTTACTTTGCTTAAGAAATAAATTTTACCCCTTTATAAATAATGTGTTGTTTATATTATATTAGATTATTATTCATGATCTACTTTTATAATCTTCTCGAATCATTTAACTAATACTGATGAATAATCCAAATTGAGTTTCTTTTTAGTATGAAATGGAGAATATCTTACATATGTGTCATCTGATTTGGTATGATATATATTCTAAGCCAACTACACAGTGTATTTTAAAAAAATAATGTGTGTGACAACTAGAAGTATTAATAATTCATATCTTATCTATTAATTATTAAGGAAAGATTAGATAAGGGGAAGGTGCAGTAGATACTTAATTAAAGGGCTTAGCTCCCCTTATTCCAAAATCCAAAGATTTTCTAATTATATTGACCACCCTAAGAATTGACATAGTTATAGTACATGAACTAATTTGGTTAGTTGAAAATGATGAATATCACATTTGGAAGAGTACCCCAGTGCTCTTGCTTTTTTAACTCTTAATCTAATGTTAATTGTATCATATAATCCAAGTTTTGTTTGAATATACAATGAAGGCCTAGGCAGCTCATTACCTATGTCTTGATAGGAAAATTATGCGAAATGACAAATATCTAGAGAGTATTATGAAATTTAGTTATAGTTTTGATTATTTTTATTTCGTGGCTACAGTTTCGCGAAATTTGATATTCGGTTTCCTAATTGTATAAATCTAGAATTTGTATAATTTGGTTCCTGAATGTATAATTCTAGAATTTGTATAATTCGGTTTCTGATTGTATAAATTTAGAATTTGTATATACTTATCCTAGCTATTTGTATATGATTTATGAAATATTCATAATAATTTACGATGTTTGTATATTGGCAAGCGAAATATACAAATGGAGTTCTGAAAAATTCCTAAATGTATAAATACAAAATTTGTATATACTTACCCTATTTGTATATTCGCAAGCAAAATATACAAATTGAAGCCTCCATAGCAAACAAAAATATAGCTATAAAGAGAAATTACCAAAACTATAGTTATAAAGCCTTATTATGTCTATTTTCTTTTCTATTTCTGAAATTTTCTCTTTCTTAATTACTTAAAAAAGATACATATATTTAAGGATACTATAAACTCTCTTCTTACAATCCTGGGATAATGTCACGCCCTGAGCCTACACCCTGGGCGAGACTGGCACTCGAGAACCATTGCTGGCCCCAAGCGAACCCTTGGTCTGGATAGACTCTCAGCGGAAGACTTTATGCATTAATAAAGAAATCAAATGCACTTAAATCAACTGTCTCAAAATAACTTAGAATGTTTTAGAAATAAACATTCAACTTAGCAAGAGTGGCAAACCAAATTTTAACATAAACAACAGAAAATGGAAAGACTAAAAAACTATAACTATCTGTCTATGAAGCCTCTAAAAACAATGAGGGGTGTCGGGACAAGATCCCCGATCATCCTAACAACTGAAATACTAAAACAATGAAAAAGGGATCCTCCGGAAAGCAAAGAGGCTCACCAACTGACTCTGATTGCTCAACTGGATCAACGGGGTACTAGATGTTGATCCTGGTTACCTGTATCTGCATCATAAAATGATGCTATGATGCAGGCCAAATGGCATCAGCACATTGAATGTACGAGCATGCGAGGGAAAACTAGACATGTCATAAGCTTGAAATGAATTCTTAAAGAACACTTACCTCAGCTTTACTCAACTCATGGATACTCAACTCAAATGCATAATTAACAACAGTAAAGGTGCAGTTTATATAAAGCATTTACAACAGTAAGAAACAACTCAATAAACATATATAATAAAGTAATATAACTCTATGGGAGTTTGTCTAACCGACAACCATCACTATGAGCTATGTGATGATATAGCGTCTCGTCCACACTGCCATAACTGTCCTATAACTTGCTGGGATATAGAACGCCTCAACTAAGTGGATCCAGTAGTCTATGCTAAAAAGAACTAAGGAATCATCTGGAAAGTATGACCCTTTCTATCCACGATGGCTACATGGTTTATGGAGATTGAAATTATTATGAACTCGTTCCCATATCGGTGCTCAATACTACTCTCAAAATATACTCAGTTCATATGTTTTAAAAGAAAACTCTTTTTGTGATTTGAGGTAATTACTCAAAAAGCTTATCTCTTAGAAGGGATGAAACTCAAAACTACTCATGAAAGCTCACTTGGAAATCAGTGTTTCCTCTTATCTTAAATGTGAAAACATTTGTTCTTTGAGATTACTTAGTTCCCATATATCATTTAAAGAAATGAACTTGGCTCTACTCTTTCTCAAACTCAAGGCTTAAGTCTTTAAAACAAGTTTAAAACGATTGCATAAGACTTTTGAAAGACTCTAAGAACTCTCTTGGCTTGACTCTTAGCTCTACCTTGAATTTGATTTATGGATTCAAATTTCATGATCTCGTGTTATAGATGATATCATGATGTTTAGACGTACCTTAGAGTGTAGAAATCAACGAGGAAACATAGGGACGATTCAAGGAAACTCAAATGGAAAGAAGTGGGAAAGGGTAGAAGACCTGGTGTCCCTGGCTCTCTGAGTGGCGCGGGACGACAGAAGGCAAACTTCAGAAGTTGGGTTAGGGTGCACTGGCTGGTGCGGTGCCCCAGAGCCCAAACTACAAAATTTCCTCTAGGGCGCGGCTCCCCAGCCCCCTTCCCCAGATTTTTGACGAATTTTCTTGTTCGTTTTTCAACTCTAAACTCCCTAGATTCGAATGGTTCCTTCCCCCAAATATTTATATTCGAATACATAACCAAAATATGCAAGAATCAACTCAATACAACATCAAATTTCATGAATTTAACTCAAGAACTTCTCAACAACTTCAACAATCAAGAACCCAATAGAAACTTCAACAAAATCCATCAAGAACTCAATTTCTATACTTTCAAGAACACAAATTCGTGGAGTTGAATCATGATTGGCGCGTGGGTGAACTAACCCAACACTATGTGATCTCACATACCTCATAGGGATCAACCCTTGGCGAAATCGATGAGCTTAACTTCAAGAACGCGACAAATCCTTGCTTCTTCTCCTCTTCTTTTCTCTTCTCTCAAAACCCTAACTTAACTTTTTAAATCGTAAACTGAATCCAATCAATTTAGACCCCAACTTAATTACCAAAATCGAATTTAATTAATTGGGTTGTGAAAAGATCATAATACCCTTCTAAAATCCGATTTTGACTTTCTTTATCTAGACAACCCAACTTTGAATGGCCATATCTCCCTCATACAAACTTGAAATCGAGCAAATTCAACGGCATTGGAAAGATAATTCAAATATATTTCCTACAGTATCTATTAGCACACCTAACTCATCTTGAGCTGGGAGTTATGGTCGTTTGAAGTTGACCCAAAACTCATTCTTAGCTTAATTTTATCAAACTTTTCAAATATGATTATTTCCAAAAACGATTTCATCCAAATTCTAGTTCTTTGTAGTTATTTCAAATAGCAAGGTGTTACAAATAAAGCTCTATTTCCTTAGAATTTGCAAGATTAAAGCTCTATTTGTCCTTTTCTTATCTTAATTTGTTATATAATTTAATAGGATTGTAGAAGTAGGTAGAGGTTCTGAGTTCAAATCTCACTGTTATTCATTATTAATTTTTTTTTTACTATATGTTTGATGCATGAAAAGAAACCAGTCTCAATTAAACATTATTTGAAATTTTCAATTGGCTCGTCGTTGTATGGGTAAAATCCAGGCTTAGTAGATGGATTGTTTGGAATCTAATACGTAGAAGTAATGGTTCATCAATACTGGACTTATGATGGTGTTTCTGGGCATGTCCCAGGAGCATCCTAAAACCATTATCCTCGATATATCTTGGACCGGTGTTGCCCCAGTGTAACACAAGCTTCTTTGTTACCAAACGACTAACAGTACGGTCTCATAAGATCTTTTCTCGATCCCAACTCACCTTCTAGTTGGAGCGTACTCACAAATACTACCTATCGAGACGAATCAATATTCAGCAAAGCGCCAGAATTCATACTCCAGCTTAGAATGTGCCTTTAGGCCCATAAGTAAGCCCTTTCACAAAAGAGAAATGATACCTTCTGAATTCATTGGTATCTTCAGGATTCCAGGTTCGGGGCACATTAACACACATCAACGTGAATATGAGCATGAACATGAGGATGATTAGGCCTCCTTTGCATAAACAAATATTGGACTAGCAATCTAACTTCTATCCCGTGAATATAGAGAAACTTGGTTGTGAACTAATAACTGGAATTGTTGAAATATATTATTTGTAAACCTACATGGATTAAAGAACTAAAGTTGTGTCCACTTATTATGAAATACAACGTTCTATTTTTTATGCAAGTGTAGATAATTGGGTTGTCTAGATATGCATTCAAATCCTTATACTATCACTTAATCTTTTCAAGAGTTAAATGATTTGTCTCAATATGATTTTATCATATCTATACAAAATATTTAGATAGGAGAAACCAATATATGCCAGTAAATTTAACTCATGTCTAAGAGAATTTATTTAACGAGGGTTAGAATTCTGAGTTCTTGCTCACCATTTTTACAAAATCCTAGTCCAACTTCCAAGAAAAACTAGAGTAATATAGCATTTGTTAACATTCGCAACCACCAACAAACAACGAAAATGAGAAATAGATTGATATCCTAAAACTTAAAATTCATATGTGTCACGACCCGAGCCTACACCCTGGACGTGGTTGGCCCTCATCCTGGTTGACTATAAGCAGAAGACTAACTCAAGCATACAAAAGCTTAAAAACTGAATAAAATTCATGAAACTCAAATACAAAGCTTTAACTCAAATGATTTACTCTGAATATAAATAGAATATCCAACTAGCCAATAATAGGCAACTCAAGTCTTTAAAACATTTAATAAGATAAATGAACAGACTTCTGAAACTCTACTGTCTATCTATGAAGCCTCTAACTGGCAAAGATGGAAGTCGGGACAAGACCCACGACATCCTGACAAAACTGTAAAGTAAATGAAATCCTCCAGAAGCAAAGAGGCTCACCATAGCTAACTAGAACTCCATGTGGTATCAACGAAGCTCCTGTTGATGACTCTAAATACTTGTATCTGCATCATGAAACGATGCAGGCCAAATGGCTCAGTACGTGGAATGTACGAGCATGTAAGGGGATTTTTAAAACTTAAACATAAGCTTGAACTTAATAAAAAGGAAACATACTTACCTCTTGTCAACTCACTTACTCGACTCAACTCAAGAATAAAATACTCAACTCAAAGATATGATACTCAACTCAAATGATAAGATATTCAACTCAGTGAAATAAGGCTCAACTCAACAATAAAGTACTCAACTCAATGAAGCACAATTCAACTCAAAATACTCAAGAATAAAGCAACAATAAAAGATGCAATATATGGAAAACTTTTAAAATAGTAGATAGCAACTCAATGTATTGAAGAATACAATAACAAATAAATTTGTATATAATAAAGTAATATAGTTATGTGGGAGTTTCTCTAACCGACAACCATCACTATGAGTTATGTGATGATACAACATCTCGCCCACGTAGCTAATGTGGAAATCTCAGTTTCCTCCTCTTTTAAGTTTGAAAATATTTACTCTTGGGAATACTTAGTTCCCATATATCATTTTAAAGAAAATGAACTCAACTCTACTCTTTCTCAAGTCAAGTGCTTAAGTCTTAAAACAAGTTTAGAAAAAATTGTAAAAAGACTTCTCAAAATAAGGTTCATGCCGAATTATGGACGTAAACGACTCAATTCAAGGTTTTCAATAACCATACATAGAACTCAATACTCGGAACTTGACAACTCAGAACTCGACAACTCAGAACTCAAAAACTTCAATGATACTACTTATTTCAAGAATACTCAACTCAGAGGGGCTCATGCGGAATTATGAGCATGAACTACTTAACTCAAGGACTCAAAGATACTTCTCATCTCAAGACTGCTCAACTTAGAGGGTTCATGTGGAGTTATGGGCATGAACTACTAAACTCAAGGACTTCATGGGTAACATGTAATAGTCCCACGTTTAGGAATATAATCTCAAATAGGTTAGAAACTTAATACTCAAGACTTAAAACTTGAAGGTACTACTCCTTTCAAATATATTCAACTTATGGAGTTCATGCGGCATTATGGGCATGAACGACTCGACTCAAGGGTCTACATAATGATATGGAACTCATGTATATGACTCTTCTTGTTCTCATACTTACTTCCTCGAAACTTAGCTCGAATCAATAATTGATCTCAAAGGATTCACAATTGAACTCAAAGACTTTCTTGATCTCTACTCTTAACTCTCTCTTGAATGTGAATTATGAATTCAAGAGTTATGGTTCATGATATAAAGGGTGTCGCGATGACAAATTAGACTTATGAATACATTCTCCTGAATCTCATACTCACCTGCTCGAGTCTTGAAACAAGTTATTAGAAATTGTAGAAGACTCCTAAAAAAGATTCAAAGGGACTTTCTCAAGAATGTTCGAAAGAACTCTCAAGACTTGACTCTCAACTCTACCTTGAATTTGATTTATGAATTCAAGGTTGTGATAGGAAAGATCTCGTGATGTTTAGTAGTATTTTTAGATAGTTAAACATGAGAAACGATCAAGAAATCACTGTCTGGAAGCAAGTCCGCGACACAGAGATGCATTTTAATATTTGGTTGTGAAATAATTTTTGAGGCAACGGGTCCATGACCTCTCCACGAAGTGAAGAAAAAAATTATGAAATGGGGAGGCAGGTCCACGACATGGACTGGGTTGCCAGATTCGCCCGACTTTTTCCTTCTTCATCTTCTAACCCCAATTCACCTAAATTCGATTCTTTTGCTCAACTTCTCTTTAGATTCAAATAACCAGCACACGTACACTAGAATCTAACTCAAAATGACTCTATAAATCGATGCAATAATCTCAAGAACTCCTAAAAAATCAGCCCAACCCAAGAATGAAAGTAAATTCAAGAAAACATATCAAGAACATCAAACCTTCAACTTTCTAGAAAAAATTTAACGTTGAAATTAATATGATTGACTTGTGGGTGAATAAACCCAACACTATGGAAACTTACATAACTGAAAGAACCATCTTATTGAAGAACTTGAAGGAAAATCTTGGAAGAAGAACCCTAGCCTTGGCGTTTCTTGAATTCCTTGAGCGTAGAATTTTGGAGTGAATGAGAGGGTTTGATTTATGAAAACTGATTTGTCTACACATTTAGGGAAATTTAGATGACCTCCTAAGGGTTTTTAGGACTAAAATACCACTAAATAAATAAATAAAATGAGCTGGGAGTTGGAATAATTTTTCAGCAGGCAGTGAGGTCCGTATTGGCTCCGTAACGTGTAGCCATCGCGGAGCTGCTCTCAGGTTTGAGCGTCGTTAGTAAATAAGTCATAACTTTTTACTCAGAGCTTGAAGTTTAGCAAACTCGATGGCGTTAGAAATATAATTCAAAGACCTTTAATTAACTATCTTGTATCCCGCCTAACTCATCCTGTACTGAGAGTTATGGTCGTTTGAGCGTCATTAGTAAATAAGTGATAACTTTTTACTCAAAGCTCAAAATTTAGCAAACTCGGTGGCATTGGAAATATAATTCAAAGATTTTATTAGCTATCTTGTATACCGCCTAACTCATCCTGTACTGAGAGTTATGGTCATTTGAAGTTGACCCAAAACTCATAACTTAAGCATAACTTACAAAATTTCAGATTTTTCTATTTCCAATTTAGTTCTTTTTGGAAATCAAGGTGCTACATCTAGTGACTTGACCGTAATACTTAAGAAATTTTAAATTCCTTGATAAAACCCTACTCACAACGAAGGATGGTTCAAGTCTTAGCTCAAAAAATTTCTAGGGTGTTACAATATCTCCCCCTTGGGATCATTCGTCCTCGAATGACGACTGGACTAAGTATGAAATAGGGTTACTCTTACTAAGGTCTGAGTCTAATAGTATGCTCTTCCTATATTCAAGCTTAACCCAAACCCTAGGTTCGGGTTCTATAACTCTCTATAGGGAATCTCATCCCAAAACTATTACTCTTTACCACCATATTGGGCTCATACCAAGAACCACCTAATGTTTAACAACACCACATTCAAGCTTAGTACTCTAACAACTCCATGGACTCTTACTAACCAGCTCCTTAAGAAATTCTCAACACTTGACTTCATTTCTCATCTTATCATCTCCCCCTTAGGTTTAAAGTTAACACTTGAAAGCTATGGACCTATTCCATTACCTCTAACTGGTTTATATCCTTTTTTACTCCAACATTTGGGAGAAGTTTATCTCATGACTACCGAACTCTCAATAAGCAGGTACTAAGACCTCTTTCTAAGGAGATTCTCATAACCTCTTAATGATCTAGTTACTCTTGTGACTTGGACACACTTCACTTCCCTTATCTAAAGATTAGGGTCTCTCACTTGTACCACTCATATTTATTGCAACTTATCACCTCAATTCCCCACCTACTCTATGTCAAGTCTTCTAGATCAAATCTCAAAACTAACATCATCACCCTCATGTTGCCATTCTTTTGATCATGACACTCATCTCAAATTAAAGCTTAATATTTATGACTAAACCCGAATATCACTATGATTACTCGCTTACTATACTAACTTACAACTACTAGATATAAATTCAGAAACATTTGTCTACTAGGACCTTATGACAAATAGTCAATCCTCACCTCTTAGTATTCATACTTACAATTTACTATCACATTTCCAATCACAACTTGAGTACTATTTACTCATTCACCATACATCAATGCCTAATTAGTTCTATAACACATTGAATATTATGGGTTCTCCCTAAAACCATAAGCCTATCTTTAGACATATCACCTCATGAATACTCCTACTCTTCTATTCAACATTTACACTTGGTCATTTTCTACACAGTGACATTTCATCACTGACTCCTTTCTAGCTACAATACATTCTACCTCCTATGATGGAATCTTCACAACTCATCACTTCATAGTCTACCCATAAGAGAAAAACTCTTCATTAACAACTTACTAAGTATGACTATAGTAACATAGCTTGTCAAAACATCATCTCCCTTACTTTGATTACTAAACCTCTACATACTTTCCTCTAACTCTGGGCTCTTTCACGACTACTACTTATGATCTCGTCATTCATACTATCTTTTAGGGTGAAAATAAAATACTACCCAAGCTCTAAACATACCTCCTCATAAGGATCTCAACTGAAACAAGGCTTAAGGAAAAGAGTACAACTCGCTTTTAGCTCGAACGTATTATTCATATAATTATGGGTGTATTCCTCTGAAACTCAACACTTAACTCACTTATGGGCTTCTCTCAAACTCCTCTGGAATTTCATGACTTCCTAAAGACTCTTGCTAAGAACAACTCATAAATGACTGACTTTTTCTTTTCAACCATCTCTAGTATGACGGGTAGTCGAATGGATATGAGAACACACGAGTTAGAATAAATCTCTATGACATAGCTCTATTGCATGAGTAAGAGTATGAAAGAAGGGAAACTTTTCTTAAATATTTGTAGTCCCTCATTTATAGAAGTGGGCCCCTTACAACCATAAATAAAATCCTACTTGACACGACTTCATAGACACCTTAGGACACTTGAACTATGTGCTCTGCTACCAAGTTTATCATGACCCGAGCCTACACCCTGGACGTGGCTGACACTCGAAAACCATTGTTGGTCCCCAAACGAACCCTCATCCTAGAGTACAAGCGGAAGAGTAACTCAAGCATACAAAAGCTTAAAAATTGAATAAAATTCATGAAACTCAAATATAAAGCTTTAACTCAGATGATTTACTCTGAATATAAATAGAATATTCAACTAGCCAACAATAGGCAACTCAATTCTTTAAAACATTTAATAAGATAAATGAACAGACTTCTGAAACTCCACTTTCTATCTATGAGGCCTCTAATTGACAAAGATGGAAGTCGGGACAAGACCCACGATATCCTAACAAAACTGAAAAGTAAATGAAATCCTCCGGAAGCAAGGAGACTCACCATAGCTAACTCAAACTCCATGTGGTATCAACGAAGCTCCTGTTGATGACCCTGAATACTTGTATCTGCATCATGAAATGATACAGGCCAAATGGCTCATATGTGAAATGTACGAGCATATAAGGGGAATTCTAAAGCATAAACATAAGCTTGAACTTAATAAAAAGGAAACATACTTACCTCTTCTCAACTCACTTACTCGACTCAACTCAAGAATAAGATACTCAACTCAAAGATATGATACTCAACTTAAAGGATACGATATTCAACTTAGTGAAATAAGTATCAACTCAACAATAACGTACTCGACTCAATGAAGCACAATTCAACTCAAGATACTCAAGAATAATTAACAATAAAAGATGCAATATATAGAAAGCTTTTAAAACAGTAGATAGCAACTCAATGTATTGAAGAATATAATAACAATACAATTTGTATATAACAAAGTAATATAATTTTGTGGGAGTTTCTCTAATCGACAACCATCACTATGAGCTATATGATGATCCATCATCTCGCCCACGCTGCCATAACTTTCCTATACTTTGCCCTGATTTAGAACGCCTTAATTAAGTTGATCCACTAGTCTATGCTAAAAAGCACTAATGAATCATCTAAAAGTATGACCCTTTCTACCCACATTGGCTACATGGTTTATGGAGACTTTAGTTATCTGAACTCGTCCCCATATCGGTGCTCAATACTACTCCCAAAATATACTTAGCTCACATGTTTAAAAACATAGCTCTTTCTGTGGTTTGAGATTATTACTCAAAAATCTTTGTCTTAAAAGAGATGGTACTCAAGCTGCTCAAAACTCTTTTGAAAATCTCAGTTTCCTTCTCTTTTAAATGTGAAAATTTTTACTCTTGGGAATACTTATGTAACATCTCGTAAATTTAACGAACTAGAAAGAATTAAAAATTTGAATTAGTCATTTTTGGAAAGAATATATAAATCTGGAAAATTTGTTAATTATGTTAAGATAAGTTTTTGGTCAAATTCAAACGACCATAACTCCTAGCTAAGGATGAGTTAGGTGTTTTTACAGATATCGTAGGAAAGATCTTGGAATAATATTTTCAACGCCGCCGAGTTTGCGCGATTATGAGTTTGTATGAATGAGATATGCCCATTTGAAGTTGTTCAAATAAGGAAAGTCTAATCCGGATTTTAGACGGGAATTTCCATACCTCATGACTTAATTTCATTTTTTGGTAATTAATTGGGGTCTAAACTGATAGTATTCAGTTTACGCTTTTAAGATATTGAGTTTGGGTTTTAGAGAAGAGAAAAGGAAAAGAGAAAATAGGAGAAGGAGCAAGAATCGTCAAGTTCTTGAAGAATCACTTGTGGATTTCATCAAGGGGTGATCCCTACGCGGTATGTGAGATCTAATAGCATTGGTTTATTTCACCCACGCGCCAATCATGATTTATTTCAGCGAATTTAAGTTCTTGAAAGCTTAGAAATTGAGTTCTTGATGGGTTTGTTGAAGTTCTATTGAATTCTTGATTCGTTGAAATTCTTGAGGAGTTGTTTGATTTGAATCCATAAATTTAGGTGTGAATTCGATTAGAATCTTACATGTATTGATGGTAAATTTGATTCTAGGTCTTTGGGGAAAATCAAGTCGAATTAGGGGGTTTAGAGTTGAAAAACGAAGGAGAAAAGTTGGAATGCAGTTGGGTAGGGGCCTGCCACCCCTCTCAGAGCCCCAAAAGGAAACCTCTGAAGTTTGGGTGTAGGGGCGCCCCACCAACCAGAGCGCCCCACCCAGTTCTCTAAAGGTTTTAGGCTGGCGCCCCGCGCCTCTCGGAGTGCCAGGGACGCCAGTTCTTCCTATTTCTTCCCCATCTTTCCGTACTAGTTCCTTAGCAACATGCCTATGTTTTCTAGTTGATTCCAACACTCAAAGATACGTCTAAACATCATGAAATCACCTATAAACATGAGATCATGAACCTTGAATCGATAATCCAATTCAAGGAAAGTTAAGATCAAAGTCATGAGAAGTAAGAGCCAAGTCAAGAGAAGTTCTTAGAGTTTTCCAAAAGTCTTTTCCAAATGTTTTAAATTTGTTTTAAGACTTAAAGTTCAAGTTGAGTAAAGAGTAAAGAGTAAGGATTGAAGTTCATTTCTTCAAAGAAGTATATGGGGACTATGTATTCCCAAAGAGTTTAAAATGTTTTCACATTTAAACAAGAAAGGAAACCTTGATTTCCAAAGAGTCTTTGAGCTAGTTTTCAGTAAAGAGTAACACTTTCACAATTAAGCAAGAGGGTAAAATTTGATTTCCAAGGTAGCCTTTGAGCTAAGTTTTGAGCAATTATCTCAAATCACAGAAAGAAGTATGTTTTTAAACATAAGAGCTAGTATCATATTTTGGGAGTAGTATTGAGCACCGATATGGAGGAGAGTTCAGAAAACTCACAACCCCCATAAACCATGTAGTCATCATGGGTAGAAAAGGGTCATACTTTTTAGATGATTCCTTAGTGCTTTTTAGCATAGACTAGTGGATCCACTTAGTAGTTCTGGTTCTATACCCTCGGCAAGGTATAGGACGGCCCTGGCAGCGTGAGGTAGAACGCTATATCATCACAATAGCTCTTAAGTGATGGTTGTCGGTTTAGAGAAACACCCACAACAGTATTATTTTGTATCTTTATATACATCTCAGAGTTTTATTGTATATTTGCATACACATATGAGTTACTATTGTATTTCCAAATACACAGAGTTGATATCCATGTTTTAAAAGCTTTTCTTTATATTGCACTTATTTTATACTGCTTTATATTGAAATTAGTTCAGTTAAGTTTTAGTTGAGTTGAGCCATGTAATTTCTTCAGTTCCTTTCAAGCTTATGTCTTATTTTAGAATTCCCCTCCCATACTCGTACATTCAATGTACTGATGTCATTTGGCCTACATCTTTGTATTATGCCTACATCTTTGTATTATGCATACATAGGTAACCAAGATCAGCATCCAGCGCATCGTTGATCCAGTTGAGTACTCAGAGTGTTGTGGTGAGCCTCCTTACTATCCGGAGGATCCCTTTTATTGCTTTCAATATTATTATTAGTTCATTAGGATGTCGTGGGTCTTGTCCTGACATCCATCTCAGTTGTTTAGAGGCTTCATAGACAGTCAAATGTTAGTTTTTTAGTCTTTTCATTTCATTATCTTATGTTGAGACTTGAATTTTCCTTATTGGCTAGTTAAATGTTTTCTTTATAACATTCTAAGTTTTGTTTGGGTTATCTTGTTGAGTTAAGTCTTCCGCTGAGTCATATGCCATACCAAGGGTTCGCTTAGGTCCAACAATGGTTCTCAAGTGCTAGTTCCACCCAGGGTGTAGGCTCGGGGCGTGATAAACTTGGTATCAGAGCACAAAGTTCAAGAGTCCTAGGGAGTCTATGAAGCCGTGTTTGTAGAGTCCTAGTTATCAGTGTGAAGTGCGCCACATCTATAATTAGGAGGTTGCAACACTTAGGAAATTACCTCACTTCTTTCACACTCATTTCGTGCATTAGAGTTTGATCTCTAAAAAGTTTGTTCTAACTCGTGCTTGCGCGTGTCTTTCAGATCATGCCTCAATGAAGAGTTGTCCGAGGTCATCAGGCTAGGAGAAATGTTGAACCACAGGAACAAGGGGTACCTAATGCACCAGAAGTGCAACCCCAATGAGAGGTCACCAATGCTGAGTTCCGTGAGGCTATCCGGATATTGAGCCAAGTTGTGACCAACCAAGGTGGCAATAGAGAGGGAATCGACATGAAGTAGCTGACACTTCGAGGATCCATGAGTTCTTCAGGATGAATCCTCTAAGCTTCACAGGTTCAAGTGTTACTGAGGATCCAGAGAATTTTGTGGAAGAACTTTAGAAAGTTTTTGAAATCATGCATGTTACTGATACTGAGATGGTAGAACTAGCTGCATACTAGATGGAGGGTGTCTCTAGGATATGGTTTGATTAATGGAAGAAGAACCAGCTGAGGATGAACCACTTGCAAGTTGGGCGTGCTTTGAGGAGGCCTTCTTGGGGAGTTTCTTCCCTCGAGAACTAAAATAGGCTAAGGTAAAAGAGTTCCTCACACTTAAGCAGGATTCCTTGAGCGTTCATGAGTATAGTCTTAGGTTCACACATTTTTACCGGTATGCTCTGGAGATAGTTACTGACATGAGGAACAAAATGAGTTTATTTGTTGCTGGGCTATCTCGTCTGTCAAGTAAGAAAGGTAAGGCTGCAATGTTAATAGGTGACATAGATATAACAAGGTTGATAGTCTATGTGCAACAAGTTGAGGAAGAGAAGCTGAGGGATAGAGAAGAGTTCAAGAATAAGAGAACTAATTCAGGGAATGAGTCCGGGCAGCAGAAGAGTAATGCCAACCGATCATCTTTCCAACAGAAACAGAAGGGACCTGCTCCATCATCTGCTAGTGCACTTGCACCAAAGAACAAAAGTGAGTACAATAGTCAAAATTTTAGAGCCAAACCTACCTATTCTCAGGGTAGTATGGCTCAAGGGGGTAGCAAGCCTCATGTCTGTGCTAAGTGTGGTAGGAACCACTCAGGTACATGTCATGAGAGCTCCACTGGTTACTTTAAGTGTGGCCAGAACGGTCACTCCATGCGAGAGTGTCCAAAGAACAAGCAGGGTAGTGGTAATGGGGGCAATAAAGCCTAACCTTCTTCAGTTGTTCCACCAGACAGAGTTGCACCTAGAGGGGCTACTTCCGGTACCAGCGGAGGAACAAACCGCCTATATGCTATCACAAGTCGCTAAGAGCAAGAGGATTCGCCAGATGTTGTTACTGGTATGATCCAAGTCTTTAACTTAATGTTTATGCTTTGCTAGACCCAGGAGCGAGTTTATCCTTTGTAACTCCGTATGTTGTGATGAATTTTGATGTTATTCCTGAACAACTTAGTGAACCCTTCAGTGTTTCTACACCTATTGGTGAGTCTATTCTAGCAGAGAGAGTCTATCGTGATTGTCCCATTTTCGTCAATTACAAAGGTACCATGGATGATTTAGTTGAGTTAGACATGGTAGATTTTGATGTCATTCTTGGTATGGACTGGCTTCATGTCTGTTATGCCTCAGTTGATTGTAGAACTTAAGTTGTCAAGTTGCAGTTTCTAAATGAGCCAGTCTTAGAGTGGAAAAGTAGTTCAGTAGTGCGTAAGGGTCTTTTTTATTTCGTACCTTAAGGCAAGGAAGTTATTTTCTAAGGGGTGTGTCTATCACTTAGTCTGAGTTAATGACTCTAGTGTTGAGATACCTCTTATTTAGTCAGTTTCAATACTAAGAGAGTTTCTAGAAGTCTTTCCGGATGATCTTCTCGGAGTCCCTCCTAAGAGAGAGATAGACTTCAGTATAGAACTTCTTCTAGATACTCGTCATATATCTATTCTGCCATATAGAATGGCACCAGTAGAATTAAAAGATTTGAATGAGCAGTTGAAAGACCTCCTAGATAAGGGTTTTATTCGACCAAGTATTTCATCTTGAGGCACTCCGATCTTGTTTGTGAGGAAGAAGGATGGTTCCCTTAGGATGTGTATGGATTACCACCAATTGAACAAGGTTACCATTAAGAATAAGTATCCTTTTTCGAGAATTGATGATATTTTCGATCAACTTCAGGGTTCCACCTATTTCTCTAAGATAGACCTCAGATCTGGCTACCATCAGTTAAGACTAAGGGAATGCAATATTCCAAAGACAGCTTTCAAGACCCATTATGGTTATTATGAGTTTCTGTTCATGTCCTTTGATTTGACCAATATGCCTGCAACATTCATAAACCTTATGAATAGAGTTTTCAAACCTTATTTAGATATGTTTGCTATCGTCTTCATTGATGACATAATAATCTATTCAAGGAATGAATAAGATCATGCTAGTCATCTCAGAATAGTTCTCCAGACTCTAAAAAATAGAGAGTTGTATGCTAAGTTCTCTAAGTGTGAGTTTTGGCTTGAGTCTGTGGTATTCTTAGGCCACATTGTGTCTTGAGAGGGAATTATATTTGATACTCAGAAAATAGAGGCAGTGCATAATTGGCCTAGACCCACACCCCTAATTGATATTAAGAGTTTCTTGGGTTTGGATAGCTATTATAGAAGGTTCGTCGAGGGGTTCTCATCTATTTCATCCTCTTTGACCAAGTTGACTCGGAAGACAGTTAAGTTTCAATGGTCTGAAGCTTGTGAGAAAATCTTTCAAGAATTGAAAAAGAGGTTGACTACTGCCTAGTGTTAACCTTACCAGAAGGTACATAAGGCTTTGTTGTATATTGTGATGCGTTTAGAGTTAGTTTGGGTTGTGTGTTAATGCAAAATGGCAAGGTTATAGCTTATGCCTCCAGACAGTTGAAAGTTCATGAGAGGAATTACCCAACCCATGATCTAGAGTTGGCTGCTGTAGTTTTTGCTTTGAAAATATGGCGCCATTATCTTTATGGTGTTCATGTGGATGTGTTCACTGATCACAAGAGCCTTCAGTATGTGTTTACTCAGAAAGAGATTAATCTCAGACAAATGAGGTGGTTGGAATTTCTCAAGGATTATGACATGAGTATTCTTTATCACCTAGGTAAGGATAATGTGGTTGTTGATGCCTTGAGCAAGTTGTCTATGGGTAGTACCGCCCATTTTGAGGAAGATAAGAAAGAGCTAGCAAGAGATGTGCATAGACTTGCACGCTTAGGAGTTCGACTAATCGATTCCACAAAAGGAGGAGTAGTGGTGATGAATGGGGTTGAATTGAAGGCAAATGTTCACAAGCAAAAAGTTATAGCTTTTGAACAAGGGGGAGATGGTGTATTGAGGTATCAAGGCAGATTGTGTGTACCAAGGGTGGATGAACTCCAAGAGAGGATCATGGAGGAAGCTTATAGCTCCAGATATTCCATTCATCTGGGTTCCACAAAGATGTATCGTGATTTGAGAGAAGTTTATTGGTGGAGTAGTATGAAGAAGGGCATTGCAGAGTTTGTGGCCAAGTGTCCAAATTGCCAACAAGTTAAAGTAGAGCACCAAAGGCCGAACGGTATGGCTCAGAATATAGAACTTCCGAAATGGAAGTGAGAGATGATTAATATGGATTTCATCATAGGCTTACCAAGGTCTCGCAGGTAACATGATTCTATTTGAGTTATTGTTGATAGAATGACAAAATCTGCCCACTTTTTACCGGTAAAGACTACCCATTCAGCAAAGGACTATGCAAAGTTGTATCTTCAAAATGTGGTTAGGCTTCATGGAGTTTCGATCTCCATTATTTCAGACAGAGGTGCGTAATTTACTGCACAATTTTGGAAGTCATTCCAAAAAGACTTCGGTTTAAAGGTGAACTTAAGTACTGTCTTTCATCCTCAAACAGATGGGCAGGTAGAGCGTACTATTCAAACCTTGGAGGATATGTTGAGGGCTTGTGTGATTGATTTCAAAGGTAATTGGTATGATCACATATCTCTTATTGAATTTGTTTATAACAACAGTTACCACTCTAGCATCCAAATGACACCTTATGAAGATCTTTATGGGAGAAGATGCAGATATCCTATTGGATGGTTTGAAGTTGGTGAAGCTGGGTTGATAGGACCAGATTTAGTTCATCAAGCTATGGAGAAGGTGAAGGTGATTCAAGAGAGGTTGAAAATGGCGCAGAGTCGTCAGAAATCCTACACCGATGTTAGGAGGAGGGAGTTAGAGTTTGAAGTAGATGTTTGGGTCTACTTGAAAGTATCACCCATGAAATGTGTTATAAGGTTTGGTAAGAAGAGGAAGCTTAGTCCCTGGTATATTGGCCCTTACAGAATATCCAAAAGGGTTGGTAATGTAACTTATGAGTTAGAGCTACCACAAGAGTTAGCAATGGTTCATCTGGTATTTCACATCTCCATGTTGAAGAAGTGTATGGGCGATCCTTCATTGATCATACCAACTGAAGATATTGGGATCAATGATAGCTTATCTTATGAATAGATTCCGGTCCAGATTCTAGATCGTCAAGTTCGCAAGTTGAGAACAAAAGAGGTAGCATCAGTCAAAGTTCTTTGGAGGAACCAGTTTGTTGAGGAAGCTACTTGGGAAGATGAGGAAGATATGAAGAAGATATATCCACATCTCTTCGAATCCAGAGAAATTCCAGATCAAGGTACTAATTCTCTTCTTAGTATTCTTTAATTTATAAGTTGGCAAGTTGTATTTGCATTGCTTGTTGGGTGTTGAGCTGAATGTTAGATATTACACCCGTATCCTAGTAAGAGTAATCTCATTCGAGGATGAATATTTCCAAGGGGGAGATATTGTAACATCTCACAACTTGAAAGAACTAGAAAGAAGTTAAAAATTGGAATTAGTCATTTTTGGAAAGAATATAAAAATCTGGAAAATTTGTTATGTCAAGATGAGTTTTTGGTCAATTTCAAACGACCACAACTCCTAGATCAAGATGAGTTAGGTGTGTTTCCAGATATCATAGGAATTATCTTGGAATAATCTTTCCAACACCGCCGAGTTTGCACGATTCCGAGTTCGTATGAGTGATATATGCCCATTTGAAGTTGGGTTATTCTAATAAGAAAAGTCTAATCCGAATTTTAGAAGGACATTATGGTCTTTTCCATACCCCATGACTTAATTACGTTTTTTGGTAATTAATTAGGGTCTAAACTGATAGGATTCATTTTACGCTTTTATGATATTGAGTTAGGGTTTTAGAGAAGAGAAAATTAGAAGAGAAAAGAGGAGAAGGAGCAAGAATCGTCAAGTTCTTCAAGAATCGCTTGTGGATTTCATCAAGGGGTGATCCCTACGAGGTATGTGAGATCACATAGATTTGGGTTAGTTCACCCACGCGCCAATCATGATTTATTTGAGCAAATTTAAGTTCTTGGAAGCTTAGAAATTGAGTTCTTGATGGGTTTGTTGAAGTTCTATTGAATTCTTGATTTGTTGAAATTGTTAAGGAGCTGTTCGATTCGAATCCATGATTTTAGGTGTGAATTCGATTAGAATCTTTCATATATTTATGGTATATTTGATTTTAAGTGTTTTGGAAGAAAACCAAGTCAAATTAAGGGGTTTAGAATTGAAAAACGAAGGAGAAAAGTCGGAATGCACCAAGGCAGGGGCCTAGGGCGCCGCCCCTCTCAGAGCCCAAAAAGGGAACCTCTAAAGTTTTGGTCTTGGGGCGCCGCTCCAGCCAGAGCGCCCCACCCAACTCTCTGAAGTTTTAAGGCTGGCGCCCCGCGCCTCTCAGAGCGCTAGGGACGCCAGCTATTCCCATTTCTTCCCCATCTTTCCGTACTAGTTCCTTAGCAACGTACCTATGTTTTCTAGTTGATTCGAACACTGTAAGGTATGTCTAAACATCATAAAATCATCCATAGACATGAGATCATGAACCTTGAATCCATAATCTAATTCAAGGAAAGTTAAGATCAAAGTCAAGAGAAGTAAGAGTCAAGTCAAGAAAAGTTCTTAGAGTTTTTCAAAAGTCTTTTCCAAATGTTTAACTTTGTTTTAAGACTTAAAATTCAAGTTGAGTAAAGAGTAAAGAGTAAAAATTGAAGTTCATTTCTTCAAAGAAGTATATGGGGACTATGTATTCCCAAAGAGTTTAAAATGTTTTCACATTTAAACAAGAAAGGAAACCTTGATTTCCAAAGAGCCTTTGAGCTAGTTTTCAACAAAGAGTAACACTTTCACAATTAAGAAAGAGAGGAAACTTTGATTTCCAAGGTAGTCTTTGAGCTAAACTTTGAGCAATTATCTCAAATTACAGAAATAAGTATGTTTTTAATCATAAGAGCTAGTATTATATTTTGGGAGTAGTATTGAATATCGATATGAAGGAGAGTTAAGACAACTCGCAACCCCCATAAACCATGTAGCCATCATGGGTAGAAAAGGGTCATACTTTTTAGATGATTCCTTAGTGTTGTTTAGCATAGACTAGTGGATTCACTTAGTAGTTCAGGTTCTATATCCTCAACAAGGTATAGGATGACCCTGACAGCGTGAGGGAAAATTATGTTTTATCATAATAGCTTTTAAGTGATGGTTGTCGGTTAGAGAAACTCCCACAACAGTATTTTGTATTTTTATATACATCTCAGAGTTTTATTGTATCTTTGCATACACATATGAGTTACTATTGTATTTCCAAATACACAGAGTTGATATCCATATTTTAAAAGCTTTTCTTTATATTGCACTTGTTTTATACTGCTTTATAGTGAAGTGAGTTAAGTTAAGTTTGAGTTGAGTTGAGCCAGGTAAGTTCTTCAGTTCCTTTCAAGCTTATGTCTTATTTTAGAATTCCCCTCGCATACTCGTACATTCAATGTACTGATGTCATTTGGCCTCCATCTTTGTATGATGCAGACATAGGTAACCAGGATCAACATCCAGCGCATCGTTGATCCAATTGAGCATTCATAGTCTTGTGGTGAGCCTCATTGCTTTACGGAGGATCCCTTTTATTGCTTTCAATATTATTATTAGTTCATTAGGATGTCGTGGGTCTTGTCCTGAGATCTATCTCAGTTGTTTAGAGGCTTCATAGACAGTCATATGTTAGTTCTTTAGTCTTTTCATTTTATTATCTTATGTTGAGACTTGAGTTTGCCCTATTGGCTAGTTGAATGTTTTCTTTATAACATTATAAGTTTTGTTTGGGTTATCTTGTTGAGCTAAGTCTTTCGCTGATTAAGTAAGCCATGCCAAGGGTTCGCTTGGGGCCAACAATGATTCTCGAGTGCCAGTCCCGCCAGGTTGTAGGCTCGGGGCGTGACATCTTAGTTCCCATATATCATTTTAAAGAAATTGAACTCAACTCTACTCTTTCTTTACTCAAGTTCTCAAGTCTTAAAACAAGTTTAGAAAAATTTGTAAAAAAACTTCTCAAAATAAGGTTCATGCCAAATTATGGATGTAAACGACTCAATTTAAGGTTTTCAATAACCATACATAGAACTCAATACTCGGAACTCGACAACTCAGAACTCAAGAACTTCAATGATACTACTTATTTCAAGAATGCTCAACTCAGAGGGGTTCATGCAGAATTATGAGCATGAACTACTCACCTCAAGGACTCAAAGATACTTCTCATCTTAAGACTGCTCGACTTATAGGGTTCATGCAGAGTTATGGGCATGAACTACTCAACTCAAGGACTTCATGGGTAATATGTAATAGTCCCACGATTAGGAATATAATCTCAAATAGGTTAGAAACTCAATACTTAAGACTTAGAACTTGAAGGTACTAATCCTCTCAAAGATACTCAACTTATGGAGTCCATGCGGAATTATGGGCATGAACGACTCGACTCAAGGGTCTACATAATGATATGGAACTCGTGTATACAACTCTTCTCGTTCTCATACTTACTTCCTCGAAACTTAGCTGAATCAATAGTTGACCTCAAAGGATTCACAATTGAACTCAAAGACTTTCTTGATCTCTACTCTTAATTCTCTCTTGTATGTGAATTATGAATTTAAGAGTTATGGTTCATGATATGATGGGTCTCGCGATGACAAATTAGACTCATGAATATATTCTCCTCACTCTTATACTCACTTGCTCGAGTCTTGAAACAACTTATCAGAAATTGTAGAAGTCTCCTAAAAAAGACTCAAAGGGACTTTCTAAAAAATGTTTGAAAAAATCTCAAGACTTGACTCTCAACTTTACCTTGAATTAGATTTATGAATTCAAGGTTGTGATTTGTGATATGAAAGATATCATGATGTTTAGGAGTGTTTTTAGATAGTTAAACATGAGAAACAATAAAAAAATCACTGTCTGGAAGCAAGTTTGCGATGCAGAGATTCATTTTAATATTTGGTCGTGAAATAAATTTTGAGACAGAAGGGTCCGTGACCTCTCTGCGACACGAATAAAAAATTAATGAAATGGGGAGGCAGGTCCGTGATGCAGACTGGGTTGCCAGATTCACCCGACTTTTTCCTTCTTTATTTTCTAACCCCAATTCGCCTAAATTCGATTCTTTTGCTCAACTCCTCTTTAGATTCAAATACCAGCACATGTACACTAGAATCTAACTCAAAAAAACTGTATAAATCGATGCAATAATATCAAGAACTCCTAAAAAATTAGCCCAATTCAAGAACGAAAGTAAATTCAAGAGCATCAAACCTTCAACTTTCTAGAACTAATTTAACGCTGAAATTAACATGATTGGCGTGTGGGTAAACAAATCCAACACTATGGAAGCTTACATATCTGAAAGAACCATCTTCTTGATGAACTTGAAGAATTTTTTTGGAAGAAGAACCCTAGCCTTAGCGTTTCTTGAATTCATTGAGCGTAGATTTTTTGGAGTGAATGAGAGGGTTTGATTTATGAAAATTGATTTGTCTACACGTTTAGGGCAATTTAGATGATCTCCTAAGGGTTTTTAGGACTAAAATACCCCTAAAGAAATAAATAAAACGAGCTTGGAGTTGGAATAAATTTTCAGCAGGCAGTGAGGTCTGTATTGGCTCCGTAGTATGGAGCCATCGCGGAGCTGCTGCCAGGTTTGAGCGTCGTTAGTAAATAAGTCATAATTTTTTTACTTAGAGCTCGAAATTTAGCAAACTCGGTGGCGTTGAAAAGATAATTCAAAGACCTTTCATTAGCTATCTTGTAGCCCGCCTAACTCATCTTGTACTGAGAATTATGGTCGTTTGAAGTTGACCCAAAACTCATAACTTAAGCATAACTTGCAAAATTTCAGAATTTTCTATTTCCAATTTAGTTCTTTTTGGAACTCAAGGTGCTACATCTAGTGACCTGACCTTAATACTTAAGAAATTTTAAATTCCTAGGTAAAATCCTACTCACAACGAAGGATGGTTCAACTCTTAGCTCAAAAAATTTATGGGGTGTTACAATATGAACACTACACCCATATTGGGTCTATTTGTGATCAATTTCCTACAATTATTTTATTAAATTCATTATAGTGTTTAAGATTAGATAAAATACCTGAGTTATTTATCATATGACTACTGCTCCTGAGTCCACATACAAATTCTCATCTATACATGATGTATTTTGCAGATTGAAAACAACCAATTCCTGCGGTAATTCATCTATAGATTGATAAGAGTAGTCTTATCTATAAAACCACGTAAGCGCAATGTGGTTATTCAAACCATAAATTTGACATGACTCATTATTATTCCTCTCTTTATTTCCACTTTAGAAGCTAAGCAGGTTTGAAGCCTTTCCTCTAGAGTTGAAGTTGTTGCTTCCTCTTCTCTAAGAGTAGTTTCCTCTTCTCCTATCCCTTTGGAAAGAGAATTCCATATTAAGGTTATGTTATGGCACTTCTTCTTCATCCCCCCTCATATCAAAACCTTGAGAAAATTAACAAATTGATTAATGGTGAGATATGATGGTTTACCTAGCATTACAGTCTTAAATGTCTTGTATTTGAGATCTAAACCTCTAGAAAAGTTGATTACTTTGATATCTTCATCCTTGGACTTGTGAACGGATGCAAGACCATCACATATTTCTTTGAATTCCTTAATGTACTCATCAATTTTGTTGGTTCCTAGCCGAACACTTTACAATAGTTTTTTAAGTTGAGACTCCTTATATTTTATTGTTTAAAGATAGACTTCTTCTAAGTATTCCCATATCTCCTTGGTAGTTGAACAATCCACAATCAGGCGCATGGTTTCTACTGTCAAGATTCCTGAGATTGAACTCCTTAGCACTATATCTTTCTCCTCCTAGTCATTAATACTACCATTATCTTTTGCATCTTTCTCAACACATGTAGCCACAACTTTCTCAACAGTCTTTCAGTAAATGGACCGCTCACAATTGGTTCATTCTCCTTGATGAGATATATTAATCTCATCACGTATATCAACTGCATCAATTGTGTCCTCCGTATGAGATAGTTTATTGACTTAAGTTTAATGGAACAAGAGGCAATAAGGTGGTGAATGGAAGAATTTGTCAAAGTATTGATAGAATGGGTCATTCAATTACACGAGTGAGTCTTTTGGATTCAATATTTAGACAGTAAATATCTTAACACTCTGATACCATGTAGAACTTTCAACAATTAACGATTGAAAGAAATCAATGGTTGTATTGATGATTAAATTGTTGAGTAATGCTCATTTATATACATACATACATACATATATATATCTATCTATCTATATATATATATGAGTTGATACAAAATTGTAGAGTCCTAGGCTAGCTACACTTAGGGGTCGTTTGGTTGGGAACTAGTTATCCCAGGATTAACTATCCTGGGGTTAGTTATCATGGGATAACTTATTCCATCACTATGCTATAAATGGTGGGATAACTTATCTCAAACATGTCAACCAAACAAAACATCTAAATTTTATTCCATGATTATTTTTTTATCCCAAGACTATTTATGCTTATCTGTCACACCAAACGAGCCCTTAGAGTTATATTATATTACAAATACAATTACAAGGATAGAGGTTAACTATTACTTCTACGCCTACAGCCCAGTCTGACTCTAACTCCTAACAACTAAGAAAACTTCTAACAGTTGTACCATATTAATCAACTTGATAGTTATCTTCAATAGTATCTGCCTGTTTTGCCCATGATATTTTAGCGTCAATATCTTCTGCGTGAACCACAATTGATTTGACCACGATTTTTAAAATGCGGCTAATAACTGCTTTTTTGATAGTATATCAACAATTTTCTTGATGTTTACCAACTAATTTTTAGTTGATAATTGTACAAATGAATTCAAATTGGTTGGTTAAATTTTATCGACCCTTTTATCAACGATTTAATTTTTGATTGTAATCAGATGATCACTCGATTTGCCCACTGATTTAATCAATTTACCCACCAATTCTTTTTAGGGAAAAGAACACTTATACCCCCAAAAGGAAAACTATTTATAAGTCGCTACCCCCTTACTTTCATACCCCTATTTTTAACTACTAATTTGTCTTTACTGTTTGATATCATCAAAGTATATATATACTCTAGTAGTATATCAAAAAGGAAGAAACAATGTTTGAGTGAAAACACCATTCAGTTACTCATTGATACCATTAGAGTATATACATATATGACGGCATAAAGGAAGAAGAGAAACGTTTTAGTAAAAAAAAGCTCAATTATTGCTTGATATACTATCAGACAGAGTACATATATACTCTGATGATATCAACAGTTGTTCAAGGAGGGAGGCAGTCAGAGAAATAGTTTGGGCTGTGGGTCCAATTAGAGTAAATATATTGAGTTTGGTCCAATTTAGATAAATACTTTGCTATGCACCGTAGGCTTTATTCAAATTTGGTGGTGAGGTTAAGGAATGGGGGTGGGGTGAAGGGAAGAAAAAGATCAACAAATGAAGGTAGGAGGAAGAGGACCCATTGTTTCTTGGTGAATGCAACGTAAATGTAATTATGGATATATAAAATTTGCATGAAAATGGATGTGTGACGAATATAATGCTTCCTCTTGCGTGCATGGCCTCAGTTTCTCCCACTACCATGCAGCAGCCGCCACCTGTTTACCATGATCATGACTTCTTTTTTCCTTTTTTACTTTTAAAATATATATTCTTATTTAATCCTTCAAATTTATATGCGTTAATTTTTCATCATATTGTAAATAAAATATGCAATATGGAGTAATCTAATGGTGCATATATGTGAAACTTCTTTTATTAGTTAGTGTCAAAGAAAATAAGATGTTTTTATATTTTATAGCAATTTTACTTTAACTTCTCATTTCATCCGTCATAAAATGATTTTCAGCAATACAAATATTAATTTGTCATTTAAATTACAATTTTTTTTTTAAAAAAATGCTTTTATTTTAAAACTTTGTTTTAGTAAAGTACCATTGAAATAAATCAACACAAATATATATAGCCCTAACTTCCTAACGTATTATGTTATAAATGAGATAATAATAAAGTTAGATAAAGAACCTTGCAAAATGGGTTAAACTATAGAGTAACTTTCATAAAATGATTTACACCGAAAGTGTATACCGTCAATGAAGTCAGAAATTTCATCAAAGATGTTAAAAAAAAATGTTCAAAATATATATATAAATAATTTTTGATCTCTCTCTCTCTCTCTCTCTCTATATATATATATATATATATATATATATATATATATATATTTATTATAAATTTTTTTTTA